>PVIC010000475.1:0-122339 GCA_004025085.1 Thryonomys swinderianus | reverse complement strand
TGGTTCCTGGGGATCGAACTCAGGACCTTGCGCTTGCAAGGCGGGCACTGGAACCACTGAGCTAAATCTCCAGTCCCTGGAAACAGATTTTTAATAAGATTCTTTTAGGATGCAAAGTGAAAAGTTTTATTGGCCAGATAGAAATGCTATGACGACTTAGATGTGGGGAAAGAAAATAGAGCACACTTGGTGTATGTTACACACTGTCGTCTTGTTTTTAGGTTTTGGTTTCCATGTGTGGATTCCTACTCTGAGCTATGCACATGGAAGTTAGAGTTCACGGTCGATGCCGCCATGGTGGCTGTCTCCAGTGGAGACCTGGTGGAGACAGTCTACACCCACGACATGAGGAAGAAAACCTTCCACTATGTGCTCGCCATCCCCACCGCGGCCTCCAACATCTCTCTGGCCATTGGCCCTTTCGAGATCCTTGTGGACCCCTACATGCATGAGGTGATTCACAGCTCCTTCTCCCACACTCTGCCTTCTCACTCCTGACCAGAAGAGAGTTTGTGTCACAGTAGTGGTGTGGCTTCTCTCTGTTGAGCTTTTGTCAGAAGGAGAGAGTTCTTCTGAGTGTGCTGGCCAGAATCGTAACCTGCCCCAGCCTTTTCTCTTTGCCTTCAAGTATGTTGATGTGGGAATAAAACTTGCTCTGTAATTGTGAGTTTGTAGTTTTTCAGATACCAGAGATAATGGACGACCATGCTCGTAAATGTGTTAGGGAAAAAATGATACAAGTAATGGATAATTAGTTGCAGAAATCAACCTGTACTCTTAAGGAGGATACATCAGATCTCTTTTGGAATGCCAAGCACCATATTGAAAAACTTTGAAATGTAAAAAAATTTAAAGTAGTTGACCTGTGCTTCATAATTGCAAATGTTTTGTCCCATCCTTCACACTGAGGTCACTTTCTCAGACTCTCAGACTTTGGTCCAATGCACAGTGGTCTCCCTGCTTTCGTCTTCTGCGGGAAACATTACGTGCGTTCTCAGAGTGGTCTGTGTCATCGCTGCAGTCACTCAGCACAGTTGTCACCCAGTTGTTGTAGGAGACAATGTGTGATGCTTGTATATCCAAGGTGGGATGGAATTTCAGAAGAGAACCAGAATTACTGTTTCTGTTGCCAGCACTTTCCGTCTGTGGACTCCCAGTAAGTTCCGTGGATCTCTAAGCATGTGTTCGCGGCACCAGAAGAGTAGATGCGACAGTAGGGCTGGTGGCAAGTACAGTCTTAATTACTAGCAAGCACCCTCGGGGGGAGAAGCTCTCTCTTCAGTGCTTGTCTAGCATGTGCAACACCTTGGTTTCCCTCCTTAACACCATAAAAAAGCAGACAAAAAGACAAAGGAAAATGGCTGAGGGCTGTAAAAGAGCTCTCTAATAGGATAGCTGCATAAGAGGTAGAATACAGTGAGCCTTGGAAATTTAGCCTTGCCTTCTGTGCATAACAGAAGAAATTTTCATGTGGAACTGTATTTTCAGTGACTAATTACTTCACAGTCTTATAATGTCATGCATTTAATTTTTCAGTACACTGAATATTTGTTTTGTAGACAGGAGTATAAGTATAGTATAAGACTAATTTTATAATAGCATTTTCTCATGGGTCATAGAAACATGTATAAGTACTGAGGATCGAACTTGGGCTCTTTTGTTTCCAAGGTAGGTGTGGTACCACTTGAGAAAGATAAAGGAAAATGGCTTTCCTACTCTCCCTTTTCAGGTTACTCATTTTTGTTTGCCACAACTTCTTCCGCTGCTTAAACATACCACATCCTACCTCCACGAAGTCTTTGAGTTTTATGAGGAGATTCTCACATGTCGGTACCCGTACTCCTGTTTCAAAACCGTGTTCATCGATGAGGCATACGTTGAAGTGGCTGCATATGCTTCCATGAGCATTTTCAGGTTGGTGTCTCTTCAAGTTTGAAATGCCTAAATTGGAATCATGATAGGGGGAAAAGTTGGTCATATTATGATCAGTTTTAAGATAAACATTTTCCTTTAATTTAGATCTATTTGACTTGGTTAAGAAAAAATGTTTTTAAACTTTAAAAATCTGGAAAAACATGAAAATTTCAAAGCAACTCATAATACTTGTATCATCATCCAGAATTATTTGATGTTAACATTTTCCATATTTTATTTTCTTTCCTATTAATAGACTTCAAAAGTATATTATATAGCCGGGCCTGGTGGCTCATGCCTGTAATCCCAGCACTCAGGAGGCAGAGACAGGAGGATTGCTGAGTTCAGAGCTTGCCTAGGCTACGTAGTGAGCTCCGAGCCAGCCTGAACTACAAAGCGAGATGTCTCAAAAGAAAAAAAAAAAGTATATAGATAACTGAACAAACTATTTTTGTAGCACTGTTTAAAAAATCTATGGGGCTGGAGATTTAGCTCAGTGGTCCTGGTGCCTGCCTAGCAAGCACAAGGTTCCTGGTTTGATCTAGTAACCCATACACAACAATACCGGGTGTGGTGGCTCATGCCCACAGGCAGTCAGTACCACATAACACAAATGCTGTGCTTGGTGGCTCAAGCCTGTAATTCCAGCACTTGGGAGGCAGAGGCAGGAGGATTGCTGAGTTTGAGGCTTGCCTGAGTTATATAGTGAGCTCAAGGCCAACCTGAACTATAAAGCAAGACCCTGACTCAAAAAAAAAAAGATCAGAAATTTGTGGGAAGAAACAGAGTATTTTGTGAGAGTATTTGTTTTGGGTAATACTGTGGTTTGAACCCAGTGCTTTATACATGCTGAGTAAGTACTGTACCTTGAACTGTAGCCCCCGACTCTTTTTTTTTTTAATTTTAAAATTTCGAGCCAAGGTCTCACTGAGTCAGTTGCCCAGACTGGCTTTGAACTTGCAGTCATCCTGCCTAAGGTAGCCTGGTAGCCTGGTTTATGACATGCAGGCATGTTCTGGCCACTCCCTCTGCTCCTGGTCTCCTTCCTTGTATCCCTTCCTTCATTCCTGGGAAAGTTTCAGGTCTAAGTTCTGTAGAAGATGAAGGAAAAATCTGCCCCTGCATTCTCCAGAGTTGTTACAAAAGTCCAGTGCTGTTGGGATTTAGCTCAGTGGTTCCAGCATCTGCTTCAACAAGTTCCATGTCCCGAATTTGATCTCCAGTGCCAAAAAAAAAAAAAGAGAGAAGTCCACTGAGTTGATGGTATACTTAAGAGTAAATGATAGAGCAAAAAAGTTCATAGCCATTATTAAGATTTTGGAAATTAGACAACTCCATCCCATTAGATGAGTGTCTTATTGCCATCCTGGTTTCTACTCCACCATCCCGAAATTTTTCATATTTTCCCTGGTGCTGAGTGCTAGACTTTATCTTCCTTGCTATACAAAGTAGTTGCTGAGGTTATGACCCCACTTCAGTGAAAGGTGAGAGCATTAGGAAGCTCTTTGGAAGCCTCTTCAGATTTCTGTCTTTTGTGTCTCAGTTAAATATCATTATTTTAAGAGTGTGGGACCAGGGATTTAGCTTGAGTGGTACACACTTACTTTGGAAACACAAGAGCCCAATTTCGATCCTCAGTACCGCAAAAAAAAAGGAAAAAGGTTGATTATTTTCTTGACTGAATAATAGTAAATTCCTAGAGTGATTAGTTTCAACATCTTATAAATTGCAGCACAAATCTCCTGCACAGCGCCATGATTATCGATGAGACTCCTCTGACGAGGCGCTGCCTAGCCCAGGCCTTGGCCCAGCAGTTTTTTGGATGTTTCATATCTAGAATGTCCTGGTAAGTCATTCTCAAGTTGAGAGCTACTGAGAAGAAACCACAGAGGGATACTTGTATTTTCCTTTGGTGGGAGCTGCCCTAGTTGCAGAGAGTTAATTTGAAAGACAGTACTCTGTGTGTATCTAAAGAAGAATGTGAATTTCATCCTAAGGTTGGCCATAAAAACAGAAGGGTCACTTCTGTAATTTATCATAAAAGTCAGGTACAGATTCTGATGAAATAGTCTGCAAGGACTCCATGAATCCTATAGCTGTATAGCTGGAATGTTAGGAACTAGGATTATACCCACAGAGTCATGTGCAAAGCAGGGTCCCATGTAAGGCCGCTCCTGCTCTGCAGTGGTTACACTGACATTGGGATTTGCATGCGTGTACCCCCAGTTCCTTAAGGTTGTATTCCTAATGTGAGTGCTTTCCAGCAGTGGCGGCAAAGTGCTGCAGCAGGCACCTGAGCCCCTCTGTTGACATGTGGACCAAGTCACCCCAGCAGCCACGTTGCCTTCAGATAACAGCTGCTTTTTCTAAACTAAAAGCTGTGTTCAGTTAAATGTACCGTCAGCACCACGGTGAACCAGTCTGTGAGAGGTTCGCCCTCACAGCTGTTCTAACCATGGCCTGGAGATTTCAGCTGCATCCTCTTCATGCCAGAGGGTTCTCTCGAGATCATACACCTTTTTGAAGAGCTGAGCCTGGAGCATGGGCTTGTGTGTGTGGACAGATGGGATGAGGGGTGGTCGGAGAACGCAGGAACTGCAGCAGCAGAGCGGTGGCTCCAGCCTGTGCTGCGGGTGACTTGAGGGTCAGCAGTGCAGCCGGGGTAATTGGAGGTGGGGGTTGGCGCCTCGATGGCAGCCTGTCTGGCTCCTGGTTACAGAGGGAGTCAGTGTGCGGAAGGTGCGGCCCCGGTCAGCTCCCTGATGCAGTACCTGCTCCTGTGACCTGCCTGCCCTCGTGCAGGAGTCTGTGAGCACAAGGTGCCCAGGGGTGGAAGCCGTAGTCCAGTGATAGGACACTGCGACTGTGCTGCAGACATAAGTAAATGAAATTTGTATTTTGAATTTTCGCGTAGGTCTGATGAGTGGGTGCTGAAGGGGATTTCAGGCTACATTTATGGACTTTGGATGAAAAAAACTTTCGGTGTGAATGAGTACCGCCACTGGATTAAAGAGGTAATTATAGCCCTTAACAGAGAAGTGTAAAGACTTACCTGATTTCTACGTCTCTTGTACTTTCTTTCTAATTGCTGTCAAATACTTTGTAAATGTCACTTGAAAAATGCCGATTATTCCTTGTACAATGCAAATTACTGGCAAAGACAAGCAGCCCACTTTCTGTGTTTCCCACAGTGGTGGTACAAAGTGCCAAAGCTTTGATGTCTGCATTTAATAGACCCCTCTGTCTTTTGCCTTTTCTTATTTATGTACTTTGCTCACCCAGACGTGAATCAAGTCAGAAAGTTAAACACCTAGAATGGTGACAGGCTGCAGTATCCGAGCTGTCAGAACCCACACTTGCTTTCAGAAGAGAGTGCTCTGCTGCTTTCTGCGTGGCTCTTGGGCTCTGGCGGCTCCTGACCAGGAAGCTGATGGGCTCTGGTACCTGCTGGCTAGCTGACAGCTGAGGGGCAGATGCAGCTTTACCACTTTACCACTTTAGCATGTTGGTTGCTGAACTTCTCACATTGCTTCTGTATTATTTAATCATGAGTTTCTAGCACAACAGTGCTTTGTCTTTTTAAGAGAAGCCCAGAGAAAGTTATACTTGGTGGGATCTCTTTGCTGCGTCATTTTGCCCCATTGCTTTTTGCACTTGACGAGACCCTGAGAGGGCAGAAGCAGTGTCAGGAAGTGGTTAGAGTGGAACAGGGTAAAGCCATGCACTTGCTGTCTTTATAATCCATGAACTCTTCTCCTGATGCTCATCTTAGGAAGTTTGCAGCCTGACTGCAGGAAAGAGACCTTTACAGTTTGTTTCTAAAACTTGCTGTGAAAGAGTTTTACTGTCCTTTTTATTTCTGGATCTTTTCTAGGAGCTAGATAAGATTGTGGCATATGAACTGAAAACCGGGGGAGTTTTACTGCATCCCATATTTGGTGGAGGAAAAGAGAAGGATAAGTATGTTTGCTCTTCAGAGATGATGTTACAAAATGTGTTTGTGGTGAGGCACACACAAGACCAGAGAAGGGATAACACTGTACAGAATGGAGACCTGGCACTGGTCTTTTCTCCTCACTTCCTCATTCGTTAGGTATTATTCATGCATGACACACTGAGTAGACATAAACTTAGGAAGAAAACTTAAGAATGAGGTGTTTCTGTTTTCTCTGTTTACATCTCCGTGCCTCTGACTCATACTGTTCTCACTGAAGTTTAAGAATAGTAAAAAGACAGACATGGTGGTGCACACGCCTATAACCCAGCACTCTGGGAGGCTGAGTTTGGAAGATCAGAAGTTTGAGCCTAGCCTGGGCAACTCAGCAACTTGCACTGCCTCAGAAATATTAAGAAAGGTCAAGAATTTAGCTCAGCGCAAAGGCCCTGGCTTCCACAGCACCACAATATGTAGAGAGACTGATTGATAGGTAGGTAGATGAGGTATGATATGACAGTAGGGAGGTGGGTAGGTGGATCAGTCGGTAGACAGCTTGTTCTCTACTCCATCAGTGCTGTAGTCTTAAGTAGGTAACACACATCGAAAGGACTGTGGGTTGAGCTGGACCGAGGATTTTTCTGTGTTCCTGTCACCTCATGACTTAGTGGGTTTCTTGATGCACTCTTGTATTTGTCGCTGCCTTGAAGTGGCTCTTGGACCTTGTGTGGTGGTGTTGTCACTGGTGTCCCATGCTGTTTGTATTATAGTGACCCTTGCTCACTGGTGTTCGTTTCCCTGGTAACACTGTGTGATGGAGTTCTAAAGAGCAGTTTTCCCAGGGACCATGGTTCTCTGGACTATTCACAGTGCCCAGCAGCACACGGAGACAGGCGGTTGTTCTTACGGGAGGGAAGTCAGTGGCCAGCCTGGGCTTGGGGTCAGGCGCCCATGGGTTTTCCCTGTCCTTCAGATGTGACATCCCCTGGCTAGGTGTACTGCATGTGCCCTGCTCCTGTGGAGTGTGGCAGAGGTGACTCCGCCCATCCTGCGGGTTGGGGAGGGCTCAGGATCATACCATGTATCCACTGACTCTTCTCAGCCTCCTCCTCCTCCCTGGGCTGTTGCTGCAGTTCCCAGCTACATGTTCCCTGAATGCTTTGGCTTCGAGCCGCTCATCTGTTTAGTTTTTATGTTTTCAGTTTTAAATATTTCTGTATAAAAGTATTTGTACACATGCTCCTTAAAGAAATTCCCAGACAGTTCAGAGGCATATGGACTGAAGAAATCACCCTGTTTTTTTTTTTTTTTTTTTTTTTTTTGCTTTTTGAGACAGGGTCTCGCGTTGTAGTTCAGGCTGGCCCTGAGCTCATTATGGTGCCCAGGCAAGCCGCCGCGACCTCAGCAATCCTCCTGTCTCTGCCTCCCGAGTCACCCTGTTTTTGCCCTCTTTCACCACCCTTTGCCTGGTGGTTCCTTCTTCTAGAGACAATAGTGACTGTATGTGGGCGTACTGTCCTGCCCACCTTGACATTGTTTTGTCATCCAGGTGCAGGGGCATGTGCCTGTCAACTCGCTGGTCAGGAGGCAGAGCCAGTAGGGTTGGTTTGTTTAGAGTCTGTGGCCAGCCTGGGCTATTCCAGCAAGACCCTGTCTCAAAAAGCTAAATGATGGGCCGGAGGGTTAGCTCAGTGGTTCTAGTGCCTGCCTCGCAAGCGCAAGGTCCTGAGTTCGATCCCCGGTATCCACATATAATGCTGGGCGTGGAGACACGCCCACCAACAATCAACGCCGCATACTACAATGCCAGACGAGGTGGCTCACGCCTGTCATCCCAGCACTCAGGAGGCAGAGACAGGAGGATTGCTGAGTTCGAGGCTTGCCTGGGCACCATAGTGAGCTCAGGGCCAGCCTGAACTACAAAGCAAGACCCTGTCTCAAAAAGCAAAAAAAAAAAAAAGCTAAATGAATAAATAATCTGCCTTTATTTATGTGTATTTAGCATTTAAATATAATTCAATCCTATTTTTTAAATCAGTGGTGATTATTCCATGTAACTACATAAATTTATTTCATTCCTTTTAAGTGCTGCATAATCACTGTATGTTGGCACTTATGTAACCTTTTAAAATATTATTATTCATTGCTAAAGTCCATAAACGTCTAATGCTTATAAGTTTAGGGTAAAGGATGAGATATAAAAATCATTTTATAAATACTGATTTATAAAGTACTTTAAATTGTACTATGCTGTGTTTTTAAGGATGTACAGTACAGCTGGCCTTAATCAATGATGCTGTTGTAACCAAGTGTGATGGATACACGGACGGAGGTTTAACTTCTGTGGAAGGGAGTCCAGGCTGGAGGGCCAGGCTAGCCTGGTGCCTGGACAGGTCTGCTATGGCATAGGGAATGGGAGCGAGGAGGGCTCCCTCAGCCCTCAGCCCCCTATGAGTCGGCTCCTCACGGCACAGCCCTGCCTGACTCCCACCACTTCTTTCCGTCCTGGGGGCTGAGTGCCCCTGAAGCTGGGCAGAGCACCACCGCATGATGATTGGAGCCTAATTTGGCATGGTTTTGAAGGGTCTTTTGTTGGTCCCAGTGAAGATCTCAGGCTGAGTGGGTGTGGGTTCAGCCCTGGTCCCGGCCACTGGTTATATAGATGTTCCGTACCTTGGGCTCTTGTGTGCAGATCCTGGAGCACGTACAGAGAGACACTCGTGACGCATTACGTGAACTCACAAGAAGTGAACAATTTAAGTGTTTGTGTGTGTCATGAGTACTTTCAGATTGTCTCTTTTCCTGGTTATCTTTTTTCCTTATATCAAAATCTTTTAACCTAGTTATTCTGGTCTTTATGCCCTTGATTTTATATTTCTCAATAGGAAAAGTTTTACTTTAGGATTAGGAAGTAAAACTATTGGCTATTTTCTTGCAGTACTTTCATAATTCTTTTTGATTCTTTTAGATACCAAATTCATCATTTTTGGGTATGTCTTAGCATTGGGATATTCGTTAGAATTGCAGTGGTTTTATTGGTAGGTGGAGAGAGAATTTAACTATGCACATGTCATGTCTTTCTGTCTGGAAGCTTGACATGTATTTCCACCTATTCAGGTTTTCCTTTGTGTCCCTTAATAAATCGTCATAATCTTCTTCCAGTTTCAGGGTTTCATAGTACTAAGGAAGTGCTGAGGTTAGTGTTCACATGAGGTTTTTGATATATCACCTTGCTATACCCATGAAGTTTCTTGCTCGTCTGCCAGTCCAGTTTGCTAAGCACATGCACTCTCTTCTGTGTAGCCCCACATCCCATCTGCACTTTTCCGTAAAGCACCCTCACACAGTGTCCTGGGAGTACTACACTCTGTTCCAGTGCAAAGCGCACCTCGTGATGCGGCTGATTGAGAACAGGATCAGCATGGAATTCATGCTTCAGGTGAGTGCCAGGGGACCTCTGCCTTGGATCTGCGTTTCCTCAGGTGTGGAAGGGACATCAGCACCCGGCCGTGGAGTGTGGTTGTTGTGATGATGGAACTGGAGTGTGAACATGAAAGTAAACCTGTTTGTCCACACAGTATTGTGTTTACAATGCTTAGAACTGTTCAGTGCTTAGAATTATAGAACTACATAGAGTTCCATGTAATCATGTTCAGTAGAGAAAGAGCAAACAGGCATTTTTTTTCTTTCTTTCTTTTTTTTTGTACCAGGGATTGAACTTGTGACCTTGTGCTTGAGAAGCAGGTGCCAGAACCACTGAGCTAAATCCCCAGCTGGCATTTTTTTATCACTAAATTTTGCAATATTTTAAAATAAGATTTAGTATACAGTAGGCAGAGAGTAGGAATAAGGCAGGGCGTTGTGAATATTCAGCTGCTTTCAATTGATAGCCACTTGAGGTAGTGAGAGTTTGCATACTTCTTCTGAAAAGCATTGCTCCGGAGGCATAGTTCAGGGAAGAAGGCTTGCTTAACACAGGTGAGGCCTTGTGTGAAGGATACAAGGCAGCGCTGCAAAGATACGTCAGTGAAGTGTTGGAAGTTTGCCCTAAAGTAGGTATATTTAGTCCTGCTGCCGCTCCCCTTGCATGCAGATTGGAGAATACAATCAGTGAATGAGAAGATGGTCCATAAAGAGCCGCTCCCTTTTCCAGAGTCACACGAATCCTCATGTGTATTCTTACTAACTTGTTGAGGATCCAACCTGAGGGCTCACGTGTGCCTGACGATGCTGTCATCGAGCTGCACCCTGGTTGGTTTCCCTGCTCCCTCGTGGGTTTAATTGGAAAACGAGCACCCAGATTTATTGCATGCCTCTGGCTGTGTTAGGCCCCTGATGAGTGCTTCTAACTTAGGTGTCATGTATTGTTCTAATTCTTAATAGGCAGAATATTTTTTGTCTAGGACATCGTTACCATCCAGTAATATTTATATGAAGAATGCTTTTGTAGTCCAGTTGTTTAAATCTCTGCAGCTCTCTGTTGCTCCTAGTGTGTAACCAGAATGATTTCCTTGGTTAGATAATTGTGATAAAGTGAAACTATAAAATGGGTGCTGAACTCAGCTGAGAGCTGTGTTACATGGACTTAATGAGTGATGCTTTCATCCTTACAGGTTTTCAATAAGCTGCTGAGCCTGGCCAGTACTGCCTCATCTCAGAAGTTTCAGTCACATATGTGGAGTCAGATGTTGGTTTCTACATCTGGGTTTTTGAAATCTATCTCAAATGTCTCTGGCAAGGACATCCAGCCCTTAATAAAGCAGTGGGTGTATCCTTTCTGATAGTTTGGTACAGAGGGGATGAGGTGTCCTGTATGTGAGGTACATGTGAGGGTGGTGAGGGACTTGCAGGGCTGAAAGGAACAGAAAGTGATTGTTTCTAAAATAGTGGGAATAACCTAGCCGAGAATCATTTCCTCTGTTTCTTCATGTCTGGATCATTGAAGTACACGTACAGAAGCAAGCGTGTGTGTTTGTGGGTGCAGAATCTGGCACACCCTGGATTCCCTTTGACTGTGACCGACCCCTTACAGATGCGGTTTGCCGACTTGTGCACAAGTAGCCACTACATGAGGGTGTCTTAGAGCCTTGTGACCAGTGAGCAGCAGTGATTTTTTCCTCTTTCAAAACACAAATTTTTTAGTATTTCAGAAATTTTGTTTCAATCCAGAAAAATGTTTTTCACAAGAATCTTGCGTACTTTGCCACCTGGTTATAATGCAGTGAGCTGTCAGGCTGTGGACCGGTGGGCTAAAGTGGAGAATCATGCACACCACTGTGGTAACTCACTCTGTGGGCCCTTGTCTGTTTCCCCATGAGATTTCCTTCACAGCTCTCCAGAGACCAGAGCGGAGTGGTGAAGTTCTATGGAAGTTTCGCATTTAATAGAAAACGAAATGTCTTAGAGTTAGAGATCAAACAGGATTGCACATCTCCTGGGACTCAGAAATACGTGGTAGGTGTCTCCCAGCCAGCCTTGGCTCCCTCCCTTTCTCTGGTGGGAAGGCTCGAGGTGAGGTTTCCCAAGGGATTTGGTCGCAGCGAACGATGGCGGAAGTGAGGAGGCTTCCTGCCGAGGGAGACGCGCCTGCTCTTCTCCAGCACTGCTTTGGCAACAGCGCGTTTTCTGTTTCAGGGGCCGCTGAAAGTGACCGTGCAGGAGTTAGACGGGTCCTTCAACCACACATTGCAGATTGAGGAGAACAGCCTGAAGCACGACATTCCCTGTCACTCCAAGAGCAGAAGGTGGGCCCCGCGGGACCTCCCCAGGGCCAAGCAGCATAGCCGGAGGCCAGGGCCAGGCTGGGTGTTCTGCTGTGTGTGACACTGAGGGAGCCAGCGAATGAGCTCATCGTCCAGAACCTCTTTTCTTCCCGTTTTATTCCACATTGGCGTTCCCAAGCATTCTTGGTTTGCTCCTGAGTCATGGTGAAAGCCATTACTTTTCAAAATTTAGATTTGAGGTTGGTTTTTGGAGGGTTTTTTGGTACTGAAGACCAAGGCTGTGACCTTAAAGGCAGGTGCTGGAACCACTGAGCTAAATTCCTGGCCCTTGAGGTGTTTTTTGTAAAGGAAGAAAAATAGAGACAAGAGTGGAAGTTTTGGTGTGCAAAACAAGTACCTTAGTTTCATTCTCAGTCTTGCTTTAACTTTGGGAAAGATTATGATTGATGGCAAGGAGGAACCATGTCATGAGCAGCCCTAATGTTCCCTTTGCCTGACCTTTCTTCCTTTTGCTCAGTATCACCCTGTCCCTCCAGGAGATTTTTTTTTTTTTGCAGTATCACGGTTCAAACTTGGGCCCTGTGCTTGCAGGGTAGGTGCAGTACCACTTGAACTAAATCCCTGGCCCAAGAAGGACTTTTTAGGGGATTTTGTTTTATTGTCAATAGGTGACTCATGCTTGTGGAGGTATGATACTGATTTCAGTCCCTTCAGAATACTTCCCGATGTCAACCCATAACATAGCTCTTGCTTGTTTCTTTTAAATTAAAGATTTTTTTCTTTAACACATAAAAACAAAATGATGGTACATATAATGGGGTAGCATGTTGCATGCGTGTCGTGTAGTGTTTAAATCCAGTGACATATACCTGTCTCTTCAAATATCGATCATTTCTTTGTGGCTAAGTACATTTAGAGTCCTTGTAACTTTTTGAAATAAGCCGTACACGATTGTTACTGCATGTTCAGTAGCAGCTAGACTCTGACCCTGCCTTTGCCAATTACTGCTCTCTCTAGCTTCCGCCATCCTCTCCCTGCTCGGCCTCCATGCCTGCAAGTCTCTGAGATCATTGTTCTGTGCACAGGTGAGGTGCACTCCATACTCTTGTCCTCCTGAGTCTGATGGACTGCTCTTCAGGTAGCAGCCTGCTTCCATGTGGCTGCAGATGACAGTTTCATCTTTCTCCTCACTTGTGAGCGCTCCTCACACGTGTGTATCATGTGTTCTCCATCTGCTCACCACTTGACAGGCCCTTAGGTTGTTTCTTGGCTCTTGTAAGCTATGCAGTCATGGACGTGGGAGGACAGAGGCATCTTCGACGTGCTGATGTGGGGATTGCTGTTTCGTACGGGCGTTGTATTTGTGGTCTTCTGAGGAAGTCCTGTGCTGTTTCCCAAAGTGGCCGCGCTGATTTCCATCAGAGGTGTCTCATCAGCAAGGCTTCCCTTCTGTTCATGCCCTTACCAGCGTGGATCTTTTATCTTTGGTGACAGCCATTCGAGCCCCATTAAAAGACGGGCAGTGAACCTTAACATTCTCATGGAAGAGCTACCACAGGGCAGCAGACAGCTGCGTGTTCACCCCATCGTGATTATCGGGGAGATCCAGAGCCAAAGTTCATGAGCTAACAGTGTAATTGGTGTCCTTCAGAGGCAGTGCCACTTACGAAATGTCCACCAGCTGTCTTTGTTAGTGTTTCCCTTGACCTCTTACCTTGGCGGTCCAGATCTGACTGCTCTGCTCTGTGGGAAGGACGTGTGTGGTATCAGCATTTCAGTAGCAGGAGTTGCAGACTGACTGTTGTTTCATTTGGACAGATGAGAATGTTAGTTTTAAAAGGTGTTAGAGCTTTCGATTCTGAACCTTATAATCACTTTTGCTGTGATAAATCCTATTTTCTTTCTTTGGTTTTGGCTTTGTGATTCTGGGGATCAGACCAAGGGCCTCATGTGTGATAGGCAAGTTCTCTACCATGCTGTGTCGAGGTCCCCAATCCCCCTGCTTTACTCACTTTGGAAATCAGTGATTGCTACTTTTCATAACATTTCTTCAGGTTTTTTGTTTGTTTGTTTAGTTTTTTGAGACAGGGTCTCACTTTGTACAGTTCAGGCTGGCCCTGAACTCACTATTAGACCAGGTCAGCCTTGAACTCACAACAATCCTCCAGCCTCAGCCTCTCCAGTCCTAGAATTATAGGCATGAGACACGATACCTGGCATTTCCTCAGGTTTTAATTCTCTGTAATAACAATGCTTGTGTGTACTGAGACAGAGTCTGTCTTTGTAGCCCAGGCTGGCCACCAACACAAAGGCGTGGCGATCTTTCTGCCTCAGCCTCCTGAGTACTAGGATTACAGGTATGCATCACCATACCCAACTTTATTAAGAGGTACTAGAGATTGAGTCCTGGACCTTCTTACTGAATTTTATCCCCAGCCATTTTCCATTATGAGGTGGGGCCTTCATAAATTGCCCAGGCTGGGCTCGAACTTTGCTGCCGCCTTAGAGTACTAGAGTCATAGGTGTTTTGCACATTCTCTATGGTCAGGGACATGGGAAGACTGTTCTCTGCTGCAGTTTTCATTCACGTTTCTATGATTTTTAGTGTATTACCCAGTTGTTTTTTTGACACAGTGGACCTCAAGTTTGACTGGCCTAATGTGGACAGTTTGGGTTATGACCAGAACTTTAGTTCTAACTTACAACCAAAGCCTTGAGTTATAACTCTAATGCCAGCTTCTTGTGCTTCTAGATGGTCTCAGATACTGATTTCCCCTTAAAGAGTTCTGGAAGGAGCATGACAGCATCCTTTCCCCCGTGGAGTTCACTGAGAAGTCCTGAGTCAGGGTCTCTAGGAGGCCCCTGAGATCTGCCTGTGGACACAGAGAGCGTGAAGGGTGTGTAGAGGAGCCGGAGCCTTCACTGACAGCCAGCCCTCGGAAACAGATTGAGTCCATGAGTCAGCGGTCTGCTGTACATGAGTTACTTGTGTGGTAGCTGTTGTGCTTGTGTTTGCATCTCTTAAGTATACACTCTTGTGTATATTAGTTCTACTTAGTAATTAATGCTCATACTTCATTTCATGTAGCAGCTTCTGTTCCTGTAGCACATGGTATGATGTGGGATTACATCTCACTTCAGGCCTGGTTATTGTTTTCATTATTAGAAAGTATTTATGATAGATAATCTGATTCTATGTAAACTGTACCTACTAGTTGTTGGGAATGTATAGCAATATGTTTTGAATTAACATCTGATTACTTGCTCTGCTTTTCATTCAGCTTTGGTCAGGAAAAAACTTCAGTGTTGACTGCATCCTCTCTAGATTCACAGGAGAGGGTGTGTTAGTCCCAGTCTGTGTGCTCTCCATCCTGTGAGGAGAGCTTCCTGTGGTAGCGAACTGATTAGAAATTGCACAGTTCTCAAGTTTTTCCTTAAATACAGGAACAAAAAGAAGAAAATCCCACTGCTAAATGGAGAAGAAGCTGATATGGACCTCTCTGCAATGGAGTAAGTCACTTTCAAGTGTGTCATTCTCAAAATGAGCACTTGCAACACTTCTAACACCAGCAGAGCCCATGTTGGGGACACAGATGCCTGGGAGAGAGGCCTGTCCAGACGGATGCACCTTAACCTGTGTCTTCTCATCTGGTGGCTCTGGTTGAGGGCTGGGCTCACTGGGCGACGTGACAGTCAGTGTCTGAGGCCTGGCCTCTCCTTGGGGCCATGGGTGGGTTTTCTGGTGTTGCCCAGTGGTGCCATCAGGTCATCCTGGTCTTTTTAGGAACAGAGCTCAGGGCACACTGAGATTTCTTGTGTTCACAGAACAATGTAAAGACCACTGTTCTGCAACTGTGGTGATACTTATCCCATGGCTGTGCTCCACCTTTAATGTGATACACCTCATCCTTTGTTATTTGGCCCCTGTACCTGTTTTTAATAAGACATCACAGTTACTTCTTTTTTTTTTTTTTTTTTTTTTGAGACTGGGTCTCGCTTTGTAGTTCAGGCTGGCCCTGTGCTCACAATGTAGCCCAGGCAAGCCTCGAACTTAGCAATCCTCCTGCCTCTGCCTCCTGAGTGCTGGGATGATAGGCTTGAGCCACCAAGCCCGGCCCAGCACTGTGGTATGTGGTACTGATTGTTGGTGGGTGTGGGTTACCACACCCAAGATCATATCATTGTATGTGGTTACCGGATGGAACCAGGGACCTTGCACTTGCTAGGTAGGCAGCAGAACCACTGAGCTAAATCTCTGGCTCCACAGTTACTTCTTGATTCAGATGCCGGATTATCATGCTTATTTCCATACAGGAACTTCAAGATCAGTGCCAGTTTACACTGTTTCAGAGCAAGTACTTTGCCTATGTAAATGGCAGTACTATTTTTTAAATTGAATTAATGTTATTGGTGGCATTTTATTTTTATTTTTAATTTTTGTTTTGTTTTGAGATGCTTTGTAGTTCAGGCTGGCTCTGAGCTCACTGTGTAGCCCAGGCAATCTTGAACTCAGTAATCCTCCTGCCTCTGCCTCCTGAGTGCTGGGATTACAGGTGTGAGCCAAGTGGTGTTTTTTTTGATGAAAGTATTATCCTAGAATAGAGTTTTGTTTGGTTTCTTTTTTTTTTTTTTTTGAGATAGGGTTTTGCTCTGCAATTCCTACTGGCCTTGAACTCACTACGTAGCCCAGGTTTGCCTTGAATTCTTAGTGGTCCTCCTGCCTCAGCCTCCCAAGTGCAGGGAACCCAAGCACCACCACATCCAGCTAACCTAGATTTGATTTTTAAACAGTGATTGCTCCTTAAGGAGTGTATGAGGATAAACTCATGATTCCCTTCAAATTAGGATTTTAGAATGTGCTATTTGAGAAAAGTAATCATGAGCCTTGAATTTAAAAAAGCAAACTGAGCAAATTAATTTAGTAAAATACTTTTTATTTTTTAGCCCAAAATGGATTTCAACAAAGGATAACATTTATAACTGTAGTCAGTTACTAGGCTAGAGAGGAGGACGTGAAAAAATTTCAGTATTTTCCTTTCTTATGTCTCATAATACAAGTAAATATGCCAAAAGTAAAGTTTTCAATATTTTATGTGTCAGCTGTTTTATGGCCTTGAATATCTTTTCAGCAAGATTGACATAGATTAAGCATTATGAGAAAGTTGACATATATTAACATACTGAAACATTTCTTAGTACAGTTTAAAAGCTGGAAGCGGTGAAAACCAGCAGTCTTGGGTGTAACACATCTAGAACAGGATCTGCTGGTCCCTGCCCTGCTTTTGTGTCCTAGACGCCGTTTCGTTCTAGAAGTTAAAGAGCCGGCAGTGTCTCCGCAGTGCTGACTCGCCCCTGCTGTGGATCCGCATTGACCCCGACATGGCAGTGCTGCGCAAGGTGGAGTTTGAGCAGGCCGACTTCATGTGGCAGTACCAGCTGCGCTACGAGCGTGACGTGGTGGCTCAGCAGGAGTCCATCCTGGCCCTGGAGAAGTTCCCCACGCCCGCATCGCGCCTGGCGCTCACTGACATCCTGGAGCAAGAGCAGTGCTTCTATCGCGTGCGGATGGCGGCCTGCTTCTGCCTGGCCAAGGTGAGGCAGGAGCGGGAGGAGGAAGAGGGTTTCTCTTTTTCTTACTTGTTTTTGTTTGTGGGTGTTTTCTTTTTGTTTGTTTTTTTGAGATGGGATCTCACTATGGAGTCCAGGCTGGCCTTAAACTTGCTATGTAGCCCAAATTGGCCTCAAACTCTCAGTGATCCTCCTAATTCAGCCTTCCAAGTCCTGAGATTACAGGCATGTGCCACCACCCACGTTGTGCCTTTCTTGTTTTTTTTTTTTTTTTTTTGGTTTTGTTGTTGTTTTTTTGAGGCAGGGTCTGGCTTTGTAGTTCAGGCTGGCCCTGAGCTCACTGTGTAGCCCAGGCAAGCCTGGAACTCAGCAATCCTCCTGTCTCTGCCTCCCGAGTGCTGGGATTACAGGTGTGAGCCACCACGCCCAGCACTATGGTATGTGGCATTTATGGCTGGTGGGCGTGACTCACCATGCCCAACATTGTATGTGGTTACCAGGATTGAACTCAGGACCTTGTGCTTGCTAGGCAGGTGCCAGAACCACTGAGCTAAATCTCCGGCCCTGGCTGTGCCTTTCTTAAAAAGCCTCTGAAACTCAGTTAAAATTCATGGGTCTTTAAATTTACTGTGGGGCCTGGGATGTAGCTCAGTGATGCTATGCCTGTCTGCCTGCCTGCCAAGTATAAGGTCCTGAGTTTGATTCCGTGTGTGTGTGTGTGTGTGTGTGTTTATGGGGGGATAAATAAATAAATTTACTTCATGCATTTTCCCATGAAAGCTTTTATTCAGTGGTTTAAGTAGACTGACTTGAAATTTTTCACCTAAAAATAGACGTTTGCAAAAATTTTGTTTTTGTCTAACTGTAAAAAGTCAGATTTGTAAAACCAAACAAAAAATTTCACTGTTTTATTAAATTACCAACCATATTCTTTTTAAAAAAGATTATATTTGCTGAGAAAGTCCCTGATTTCAGTGATTTTTTTTAAAATTAAGCATGGTAGATGAAATAACATCAATCTATCCCATGTGATTATTACTTCATATTGATTTGGGTGTAGGAATCAGTATTTATGATGAGTAATTTAGTTAGCTCTGTAATTTTTTTTTTTTTTTTTAAGATAGGGTCTCACAGTGCCGGGCGTGGTGGCTCACGCCTGTCATCCCAGCACTTGGGAGGCAGAGGCAGGAGGATTGCTGAGTTCGAGGCTTGCCTGGGCTACATAGTGAGCTCAGGGCCAGCCTGAACTACAAAGCGAGACCCTGTCTCAAAAAAAAAAAAAAAAAAAAAAAAAGATAGGGTCTCGCTTGGTAATTCAGGCTGGCCTTGAGCTCACTATGTAGCCTAGGCAAGCCTTGAATTTAGCAATCCTTCTGCTTCTGCCTCCTGATTACAGGCGTGAGCCACTGTGCCTGACATTGTGGTGTGTGGTACTGATTGCTGGTGGGTGCGAGTCACCTTGCTCCTGCATTGTTGTATATGGTTAATGGGATTGAACCAGGGACACTGTGCTTGCTAGGCAGGCACTGGAACCAGTGAGCTAAGTCTCAGACCCTGTAATTCAAATTCTAGAAATAACTTTACTGAGGAAACTCAGTGTCTTTCCTTAGATGCCAGAAAAACTGAAGGTCAATGAATGAAAACCAGAGAAACACAGGCAGCAATTTGGCCAGAATTGCTAGTTACCAGGTATTTACAAAATATCTTGATAATAGGCTTGTTCCTGTATAGTGATTCTCTCACATTTCTAACAACTCTATCCATTTGTCTTATCTTTATCAGATTGTAATGATTTGGGTTCCTTGGCTAGCCTATTTTTGGTTTTTCAAGATAGGGTATTGCTACGTAGCCCACGGTGGGCAAACTCATAGTGATTCTCCTGCCTCATCATCCTGATTATAGGCAGGCACCACAACTTGCTAGATTTTGATGATAAGTAGTTGAATTCTTATATTCAAAGATATTAGAGGGAAAATACGAGTATTTTGTAAAGGATGTAATTTTATTGTTCTGAATAGAGGTCTTTGTGGTAGACTCTTACCTGAGGTGTTACATTATATCTTTATAAATTCTTTGAAATGTTTTTGTACCAGGAATTTAACTTAGGACCTGTGGTTGTCCGGCAGGTGGGTCACTTCTGAGCTACATTCTTAGTCCTTTGTTGTATGTTATTTAAACGGAACTTTTAGTTTTCATATATTCTAAATCATCAATGGCAAGATCTCATTTTTTTCTTTTTTTTTGTTTTTGAGACAGGGTCTCACTTTGTAGTTCAGGCTGGCTCTGAGCTCACTATGTAGCCCAGGCAAGCCTCGAACTCAGCAATCCTCCTGCCTCTGCCTCCCAAGTGCTGGGATGACAGGCGTGAGCCACCACACCTGGCACTATGGTATGTGGTATTGATTGCTGGTGGGCGTGAGTCTCCATGCCCAGCACTGTATGTGGTTACTGGGATCAAACTCAGGACCTTGTGCTTATGAGGCAGGTGCTGGAACCACTGAGCTAAATCTCCAGCCCCTAGAGTATATTCTTATAGACATAAATAGTGTACTATATTGGCTTGGTTTTCATATATTAGACTGAAACAGTTTATTTAAAATTAATAGAGGTATTTCTATGAGTAAATTTAAAATTTTGCAGTTTTCTCTCTAAATGGGTAAGACAGACTTATTCAGAGTAGCATCTTTTTGCAAATATTTTTTTCTTCTAACACGAAAGTTAGAAATTGTGAGAAATAACTAAGTGCACTAGGAATTGTTTTGGAGGGTGAATTCGTGTATTTCCCCAGTGAGGGCAGAAGGCGAGCTGTGTCAGTTGCTGTGGATTGTGGCAGCGGCTCTGAGTGAGCTGCCTTGTCTCCATCCGTCGGGTGGCCCGGTGCGGGGAGCCTCTCATTCTCGGATGACTTGCAGATCGCAAACTCGATGGTGAGCACGTGGACAGGACCCCCGGCCATGAAGTCCCTCTTCACCAGGATGTTCTGCTGCAAGACCTGCCCCAGCATTGTGAAAACAAACAACTTCATGAGTTTTCAGAGTTACTTTCTACAGAAGGTAAAGTTCACTCTCAAGTTTTCGTAGATTTTTCCACTGAAGTTGATCCTCGTAGGATTGTGTGACAGTGTGCCTGTTTCATTTTAACTTGGAGACTGTTGAAGTAGTAGATGCATTTACTGTCATACAGTAAGTACCTCCGTGCTGTGGTCTTACTTGGACTGTAAATGGTTCTCATGGCCCAGGCTCTGCAGTGACAGCCCCGTGGTGTTGGCCCGGTGATATGCCAGCCCAGGCTGTGTGGATGCTGTGCCACAGTTGTGACAAGAGAGTTTTGGATAAGCACCACTTAAAGAGCAGTGGTGTGGGTGATGTGGAGCCCTGTCTGAGGAGGCCCCAGGCTGGGGGCATCGGGACTGGCTGGGTGGCTCCTGAGTCGTGGCAGGCTCGGGCATTGTCCAGATGAACTGGGGCACTGGAATGGAGCGACGCTGAAATAGAGAAAACTAGTGACCTATTCTGTCACGATTGCAGTTTTAGAGTAGAAAATGAGACTGCTGGAGATAGAGCAGATGGAAAGGAGATTTGGGACCTGTTTTGTGTACTGTACTGTAGAAGAAGGAGAATCTGGTGTTTGACATTGAGAAAAGAGCCTGTAGTAGAGAAATGTGTGGTCATGGGGGAGAGCAGACAGGGAGGAGATGACAGGCCCTCGATGGACATAGGCAGAAGGAAGTTACTGAGCACCCACATCTCTCCCAGAAGCGGGAGAGGGGAGGGAGCCAGTCGGAAGCAAGTGAGAAGAACAGGGCTGAGGTGCACTAGGTGAGGAGCTAGCATGCGCCTGGGGCTGCAGAGGACCTCAAGGCGGAGGCACAGAAAGGCCTGGGTGAGGGAGCGGAGTGGAGGCGCGGTCCACAGGCACCCAGCTACCTGGTTGTCATGCAGAGCTGTGGTTAGGACTTGAATGTGCTACCCCGCTTGTGCTGGTCAGTGAATCTGTGGTCTGGCAGCAAGCTAAGGTCTGCCTACCTGGTATGTCCTCCTCTCTACGTGCCTCTGTGGTATGTGTCTCCTTGTACCTCAGGCCGGTGTTTCAGATTTCCATTGTGGACAGTTAGGAGAGGTCATAAAGTGAGCTTAAAATGTTTCATTTATTGAGGTTTTTTGTTCTGTTTTAGGTTTTGGTTTTTTTTTTTAGACAGGGTCTCACTTTGTAGTTCAGGCTGGCCCTGAACTCACTATGTAGCCCAGGCTTGCCTTGAACTCAGCAATCCTCCTGCCTCTGCCTCCCCGAGTGCTGGGATGACAGACATGAGCTATCGTGCCCAGCACTGTGGTATATGGTACTGGTTGCTGGTGGGCATGAGTCACTATGCCCGGTATTGTGGTATGTGGTTGCTGGGGATCGGACCAGGGACCTGTGCTTGCTAGGCCAGAAACTGAGCTAAATCCCCGGCCCTGTTTATTGATTTTTTACTAAGGCAGAATAGGCGGTAGCAGAATGCACCAGATGTGAGGGCACAGTTGTAGGAAGAAGGCCTGCTGTGCTCCGTAGTTTGTATGCCTCTCATCTGAAGAGCCAGTGCGCCTGCTTGTGTGCATGTACTGTGCTGTAAGATGTGGGCTGCAAGCCTCGGAGGCACTTACAGACCGCAGGCGGGGAGAGGTTGGGGCCTCGTTGAAACTCGGTCACAGGAGGCAGGAGCAGCGCAGGCCAGGAGAAGGGCCTCTGCGTTGCTAGGTCTCCTTCACCTCTGCTTGGGCAGCTGAGGGCCACCCTCTCTGTGCCCACCTCGCGGAGGGCGTGGGCTGTGTCTGAGTCTGAGGACTCCACCATCCTGCGTCTGTGGGTCTGTTTAGCATCTGGTCAGCCTCGTGTCGCTGGCTGAGTTCATTCACCATGGTGGGTCACGTTTCTGCTTCCATGGAAAGACTGGCTGCGGTGACGGGGAAGGACGAGGTGGGCGCAGTCGGACTCCCTTGCCCTTCCTCTCAGCGCAGGCCTGTGTGGTGCTGGAGAGCCCTCGCGGCTGGAGGCTGACAATGGCCGCTACCTGGGCAGGCCCAGACCACAGCTGTGAGAGTGCAGCCCCCGCCTGTCGGCAGCTGGCCAGAGACATCAGCCGAGCAGTGCAGTGAGGAGCTGGGGATTGTCTCAGGCCAACACTGTGCCTTTCCTGTCATGTCCCAAGAGGGAGTGATGTCATTCAAGTGACATCCTTTCCTCCTGCAAGTGAGGGCTGAGGCATGTAGGCTGCAGACCTCCCCAGTTGTGTGGCTCTTCATGGGGCTCCAGGCAGAGGTCGTGTGATGGACGCCTGGGGGGAGCGAGAGATGCGGAGCCTCCCTGCAGACACCTCTGCAACCCTGACAGATACTTCCCTACATGTGGCTCCAGAATTGCAGTGGAACAATTGACTTATGTGTTTTTAAAAACTCTCTTTCTGGTTTTTTTTTTTTTGTAGACTATGCCTGTTGCAATGGCTTTATTAAGAGATGTTCATAATCTTTGTCCCAAAGAAGTTCTAACATTCATTTTAGACTTGATCAAGTACAACGACAATAGGAAAAACAAGGTAAAGTACTCTTCTTAATGAATACCATAAAACTACTGAGTGGTATTTTGTGTTACACAGAGTCTCTTTCTAATACTGTCCTGGTTAGAAATTTCCATGGGACACGGTAACTGGAGGAGCCATTCAGTTCAGCCATCTGTGCTAATAGGACTGTGCAAGACTTTGGAGGAGATGCATCCTGTGCCTCTAAAGATGTGTGAGAATGGGCACTTAGGACCAGTCTTACTAGTTGGTCAGCGTACAGTTTTATTGGTCAAGAACTGTTTTCCTTGTATATATTCTGCATGTCCTAGTGAATTCAAGACCAGAAAAGAGTACCTACCTTTTACCTATCTTTGTTTAAACTAAACCCTAAAGTTAATTTATTAGGTGGAAATTAATACAAGGCTTTTTTTTAGTAAAACATTTATTGGTTCGTTTCAGATGTACATAATGATCGTAGTCATCATAGAGAATTTGTATCAGTCCATGATAGATCTTTTTTTTTTTTTTTGCTTTTTGAGACAGGGTCTCGCTTTGTAGTTCAGGCTGGCCCTGAGCTCACTATGGTGCCCAGGCAAGCCGCCGCGAACTCAGCAATCCTCCTGTCTCTGCCTCCCGAGTGCTGGGATTACAGGCGTGAGCCACCACGTCCGGCATTTCCATGATAGATCTTGCTTCTTCTCCCACTCTTTATGTACAAAAGCTTTATTTCCAGTTTTTTCTTTTGATATTTCTCTTGTTTTTTTTTCCCTTGTCCATTCTTTCCTTTACCCCTCCTGCCTCTTTTGTTGCCCATTTCATTTGAAAATTTTCTTTCCATTTCTCAGTGTCTGTTGTACGTTTTAGTCCTCATTTCCAGTTTTGGTACCAGAGAAACAAAGCAAAATTTAAACATGTGTGTCTTATTTATTTGACTTAAGAAGATGATCTCAAGATGCATCCATTTAGCTGTTACTTATGCTCATCTTCTTTATGACAAAGTAGCACCTCATTGCATAAAAAAAGCCACATCTTTTTCCATTCATCGGTATTGTGGCTGTTTCCAAGATTTAGCTATTATAAACTCTGCCACTATAAAGATAGGTGTGCATATATTGTTGTGATGCTTTTAATTCTTTCAGGAAGATACTAAGAAGGAATAGCTGGGTCAAATGAAACCTCCAGTGCATTTTTTTCAGGGATTCTCCACTGATCTCCACAGTGGTTGCACCAGTCTGCACTCCCACCAGGAGTGGAGAAGAAGGTCCCTTTCTCTGCACAGCCCTGCCAGCATTTGTTATTGGTTGATTTGTTGATAATAGCCATTCCTTCCGGAGTGAGATGGAGTCTCAGCATTGTTTTAATTTGCATTCCATTAATGACCAATGATGTTGAACATTTTTTATATATTTGTTTTCTGTTTCTACTTCTTCATCTGAGAAGTGTATTTATTTCAGATGCCCATTTTGGATTGGGTCTTTAAATTTAGGGGTCTGATTTTTTTTAATTCTTCATATATTATAAAGAGTACTCCTTTTTCTAAGGAACAGTTGGTAAAAATTTTCTTCTCATACAGTAGGTTGTCTTTTCACTCTGGTGGTTTCTCTTGCTGTGCAAAGCTTTAAGATATGAGATCCCAGTTGTTGATTCTTTGTGATAGTTCTTGTGTTACTGAAGGTTTGTTAATGAAGTCCTTATCTGCCCTAATTCTTTAAGAGTTCTACCTATTCTATCTTCCAGCTGATTGTTTCTGTTTTAATATTTAGATCTTTGATCCATTTTAGATTTTATGTAGTACTCAGTGAAGATTAAAAGATTTATAAGGAGATTAAAAGATTTAAAATCTTCACTAAGTAGAAAGCCAAGTTTTTCCAGAACCATTTGTTAAATAGGCTCTCTGTATTCCAGTAAAGGTGTTTGACTCGTTTGTCAAAGATGAGATGGTTGAGTGTATCTGGAATTGTTTCAGTGTCTTCCAATCTGTTTCAATGATCCGCAGGTGTGTTGTTTACTGGTAGTTTCATAGTGTACTTTCAAGTCAGGAATTGTGTTGCTCACTTTGCCTTTATTGGCCAGAATTGCCTTTGCTGTTCTAGATCTCTTCTGGATCCAAATTAATTTTAGGATTTTTTTTTTTTTTTTTTGAGACAGGGTCTCGCTTTGTAGTTCAGGCTGGCCCTGAGCTCCCTATGAGCCCAGGCAAGCCTGGAACTCAGCAATCCTCCTGCCTCTGCCTCCCGAGTGCTGGGATTACAGGTGTGAGTCACCACACCCAGCACTGTATGTGGTTACCGGGATCGAACTCAGGGCCTTGCGCTTGCGAGGCAGGCGCTGGAACTACTGAGCTAAATCTCTGGCCCTTATTTAGAATTTTTATATCTTCTTGATTCAGTTTTGGTAATTCATACATATCTAACAGTCTGTATTTTCCATCTTATTAGGATACAGGTCCTCAAACTAGGTATTGATCTTCTGGATTTCTGTGGTTCTGTTGTGAATTGTGTGGAGTTGAATCTTTTCTTCTTTTTATAAAATTGGCTAAAGTTTTATCGATTTTATTTAATATTTCAACTACCAACTCTTTGATTTGTTGATTCTTTGCATTGTTTTCTTAGTCTCCGTTGCATTAATTTCTGCTCTGGTCTGCATAATTTCTTCCCTCACTCAAGCTTTGGGCTTGACTTGCTCTTTTTCTAGAAGTTTGAGGTTCAACCTTAGGTTGTATATTTGAGCCCACTCTGTTTTCTTGTTATAGGAATTCACTGCTATGAATTTCCCTCATAGGACTACTTTCATTGTGTCTGTTAAGTTCCAGTTTATTTTATTGGCTTTATTGTTTAATTGTATTAACTGTCTTAATTTCATCTTTAATCTGTGACCCACTGGTTGTTTAGGTAGGTGGAGTTTAAATTCATATGTTTATGAATTTCTTAAGGTTTCTTTTGATACTGATTTCCAATATTGCACTGTAGTCTGATAATATGCATGGGATAATTTCAGCTCTTCTACATTTACTTAAGCATGTGCTTAGAACTAGTATGTTGTCTATTTTGGGAAATGACCTATGTGCCACTGAGAAAAATGTATATTGTAATGTTGTTGGGTGGAACATTCTATATATATCTACTAAGTCCTTTTGTTCAAAAGTTTGATTTAGTTCTGATAGTGTTCTTCTGTCTGGTTGATCTATTTGTGACAGTAGGGTATTGAAGTCTCCCATTACATTTATATTAGTGCTTATTTGATTTTTCTTGTCCGTTAATATTTGTTTTATATAGTTGGTGCACTGGTATATTTGATGCATATATATTTATAATTGTTACATCTTCCTCTTAGATTGTTCCCTTTACAAGGATGTAGTAACCTTCTTTGTCTCTCAGTTACTCTTCACTGTCCCTGTGGACTTCAGTTGCTTCAGATCCTTTCTTGGTTCCCGAGACCCACTTCTCTCATTCTGCTCTTCCCACTGCTGTATAGTACACCAGATCTCGGAGAGGCTCTTTCATCTTTCCAGAAGCCTCCTACTACAAGGCTTTGACACTGCTGTGGAATACACACCACTTCTCCAGGTCCTTACTCTGTAGGAGGGACACACAGATTACTGACATGTTAGGCAGGCAGGCGAGTGCATGGAGACAGCTGCTGTCTGGGCTCTGAGGAGCTGCATGGAGGGTGAACACATGCCAAAGCTGAGCAAGCCAGAGAGGGTTTCCAGGAGGAGAGTGGAGTCCACAGGAGCTGTAACCTCAGCCTACCGGACAGGAGGGGAGGGCACATGTGCCAGTGAAACCAGAGGCAGGCTGAGGCAGGAGAAGACAATCAAAGGAGTTTCAGGGGAGACAGGAAGGATTTACAGTGGAGGGAAAGGGCTGGGAAAATAACTAGCTTTCAAAGAATGAGGAACTGACTCGGAATTTCACAAGTTACGAAAAGTATGTCGACTTTCACCTTGGAATTTGTCTCCTTATATCCCAGCCCTTAACCCTTCTCACAGTTTTGCTACGTAAATGGATGTGTTAGAAGCACAGAGCTTGGTAAAGAGTATAATCAACTTGCTGCCTAATTGTACTGCTTGATTTTGCAGCTGAATTGTGCTGTGTTTCTTCCTGATGGACTTGGTTTCCAGTGCTAGATCCTGACCAGGCCTCTTGCAGGCTGCCAGCCCCTCAGCCCCAGCCATATCCTAACCTTCCTCCCATTTATTGCAGTGAATTGACAGTGAGTAGATTTTGTGCTTCAGAGGATTAAGCCTGGGGCCTCCTGTGAGCCAGGCAAGGGCTGTGCAGCTGAGCTGTGTCCCCAGCTCTTCATTTGTGATTGTCAGGTGCTGCAACCCTCCTGCCTCAGCATCACAAGCAGCTGGGAACAGTTGTGCATCACTGTGCCTGGCTTAGTTTTTTCTTCTCAAAAATAATATACTATTGGAAGAAGTATCACTGGTTATTTCTCAGACAATATTGATGATATTTTTCAGACTATTTTTATTCTGTATTGGAGTAATCTATTCCTTATATTCTCTATTTCCAAATTGCCTTTTCTTTTTGAGTTTTTTCCTTTTTATGTTGATATTTTCTTCAAATATCTAGTGCTCCTTGGTTGTATGTTCATGTATTAAAGTAGGGTACTATTAGCTGATTGGTTATTTGCAGCTGAGTTTGTGGACTCTGATCTCTTCTTTGAAGACCTGGCTAGGTTCCTACATGTGGTCAGTAGTTACTCAGTCTCTTGTGTCACCGCTTCCTTCATCTCTTTCATTCTGTTCTCAAAAGTGACTGCAGAGGACAGAGTCGAATATTTGCTAGAGTATTTGCTTATGTTTTAGCTAAGTTTTTTGTTGTTATACATACCTATTAACTTTTTATTGGAAGACTTCATTTAATCTTCCTATAATTGTTCTCTGGGTTAGTTTTCAGATAACTATTACCGAGCAGAGATGATTGATGCCCTGGCCAACTCTGTCACGCCGGCTGTCAGTGTGAACAATGAAGTCCGAACTCTGGATAACTTAAATCCCGATGTACGACTCATTCTGGAAGAAATCACAAGGTTTCTGAACATGGAAAAACTTCTTCCAAGCTATAGACATACCATCACTGTCAGGTACCAGTAAATTCTTTGCTTTTTTTTAGAGCATGTATATTTTTATAACTATAAAATACACATTCTCATTAGATAAAATGGAAATATAGTAAACTAGAAGGGAAAAATTAAAATTCTCCAATTCTGTCATCCATAGATGAACTATTCCTATTTAGGGACTATCCTTCTCAATTTTTTACCTTTTGTCAGTATAGCACTTTTAATTGGTTGAGCTTGTATTACGTAGTTTTTATATTAGTGTATGTTATAAATGCTTCCTTGCATCATTCTTGATAAGCATTCTTTTTGATGTCTGTGTCATTTTTATTTCAGTCACTGTTCTCAGCCTTGTTATCAGATCAGCTTGATATAAGGCTGTAAAATAGTTTTTCCAAAAGCTGGTTATTGATTAAACATTAGGATAATTTTAACTTTCCCATTTATATATTGAATAAACTATTAAAATTTTTACAACACTGTTGTATATATTTGTTTATATCTATGACAATACATAGAGCTCTGAGTTTCCAATCAAGTTTTGAAATTTCTTTTTTTAAATATATTGTAGACAATTATTTAAATATTGCTTTCACTGTAAGATTGATTATTACAGAATTGAATGTGGGTTTATTTTTTAATTTATTGTCACAAACGAATCTCTGTTACTTGCAAAGCCAATTTGACTCATAAAGCCTTAGTGGAAACAGTTCACTTACATTTCTTTTGAGCTAGTTGCTTGAGAGCCATCCGGGTCCTGCAGAAGAATGGGCATGTGCCGAGTGACCCTGCCCTTTTTAAGTCATACGCAGAATACGGCCACTTCGTGGACATCAGAGTAGCAGCTTTGGAAGCAGTGGTTGATTATACCAAAGGTAACACTTTAGAGGTAGATGCACGTGTCATTGTAGAAAGTGATAATTTTTAAAGCCAGCCTTTCATAGTATGCACCATACACATTTTTTAATTTGCAATTCACTGATTTAGAAAAGATGTATGGTAAATGTTGAATTAATTTAAGAATTGACAAATGAGGGAAAAGAATGAGATCATACATCTCATTTTCCTTTCTGAGAAGTCATTTCTGGTCGGAAAATATGGTGTGTGTTTGGGTTATGGGCAGATATTCCCCCAAAGCCTCCTGGATCATAGGTGGGGCTTTTTCAGAGGAGACCAGCTCTACAATGTGATGCTGGGATTAAAGGTATAGGATTACTAAGTCAGCCCACTGATTGGCCTGGCAGCATCCTAATTCTAGTAGTTCGGATAAGATAAAAGGGGCGGAAAGATGCTGTTAAGGTTTCCTTATTGTTTTTGCTATCTTCTACTGCCATGAGCTGTTGCCCCTCTGTCTTGGGCCCAGATGACTATGGATTGAACCCCTACAAACTGAGCCAAGTAAACCCTTTCACCTTTACCTTTGGGGGTTGGGTATTTTGTCTCAGCAACAATAGAAAAGTAAGTGATACTGGGCCAGAGATTTAGCTCAGTGGTTCCGGTGCCTGCCTAGCAAGCGCAAGGTCCCTGGTTCAGTCCTTTGGTAACCACACACCACTGTGAGCATGCTGGCTCACACCTGTCATCCCAGCACTCAGGAGGCAGAGGCAGGAGGATTGCTGAGTTCAGGGCTTGCCTGGGCTACATAGTGAGCTCTGGGTCAGCCTGAACTACAGAATGAGACCCTGTCTCAAAACAAACAAACCCAAGAAAAGTGATACTGTATATATAAAATTAATATAAAAATTCATTACAGTCAGTGACACATTGCCATTAATCCTCTTCTCAATATGCCCCTCACTTGGAACACACACCCTCACTCTTATTACTTGCCCAAATAGTTCTGGAGTCCTTTTTGGTGAGGGTCTTGTGAGGAGTGTTGCTGTCGAGCACTGTCCAGTGGGAGTCGGGCTGTTACAACAGGGTGATGGGTCCTTCTCCACCTGAGTCACTGTATGTGGCACCTGCTGCTCCTGGCTCTTCTCTGGCTCTTCCCAGAATCAGGGTGACCACTGGCTCAGTCTTGTTGCTGGATCAAAATAGCCAACACCCACAGCTGAGAGGAGGTGGACTTGGCTCAGTGTCTCAGTCCATGCTTGGCTGGTTCCAGCACAGAACCTGCATGGCAGGGACTGGGCAGAGGAGAAGGCGCCTACCCCATGTGGATGAAAGCAGGATACAAGAGCTAGGGACCCCTCCAGTGGGCCCTCTCCCTAGCAGGGTGTCAGCTGTAGCACCGCCACTGTTCAGTCACCCTGCACACAAGAGATTTTGGGGGGACAGTTAAGATCTAGACCATAACAGCCATGAAGGGTAAGCATTTTGAATCATTTGAAAGAAGTCAGGTGGCCACAACAGCACAGAGACGCTGAGGAGACAGCACACCAGAGCTGCTTTAGAAAGTGGCCAGAGTGACAGGGTGGTGTTTGATGGGGGCAGTCTTTTGAGGAGGATTCATAGCACTGTGTCTTTTACTATAATGTTATAAATTTTAAATGTTTACTATATTTTCTGATCGCACTCTGTGTTACTCTGTAGATTCAAGCTTATCCTCTTCTTTTTTTTAAATTGAATTCTTTATTGGTACAATTTATATACATCTCAAAATCACATATAACATTGGGAAATTTGTACCAGTATATGCCACAAGTTAAAAAAATGAGAAGCTTATCCTCTTTTTAGAATGAGAAACTTTTGCCAGGTGTGGTGGTGCATGTCTGTCATCCCAGCACTTAGGAGGCTGAGGCGGGAGGGTGGCCAGGAGTTTGAGGCCAGCCTAAGCTACCCAGTGAGTTCAAGGCCAGACTGAACTATATATAGTGAGAGCCTGTTTAAAAACAAAAAGGAGAGTGTTGGGAAATTTCTAGGAACAATTCAGTAAAACATCTTATACCTGTGTAATGTTTTGCATCTGTGGAAATAAAGAAAGAGACTTAAACTAGAATTTCAGTAGGAGTTAGATGAGGCTTTATGAAGTTGGTGAAAAACATCTGTGCTGGCCAAAAAGTGGTCATGAAGACAGAGTCCTAAATAGTAAACGTAATTCCTTGCTTATCTCTCACTGCTTATTACAGAATTCTTTAACCATACGTCTATTTTCTAACTTGTTTTTTCAGTGGACAGAAGTTATGAAGAACTGCAGTGGCTACTTAATATGATTCAGAATGATCCTGTACCCTATGTGAGGTTAGTTTGCATATTGAAACCTTTGCCTTCTCTGAGTCCTGACATGAGCTGAATAATCTCAGAATATTGCATATGGAACAGTTCATGAGTTTTGAGAATCTAGAAGTACGTCATGCATTTCCTCATATGCTGGGAGCGCCCCAGGGCCTCAGGCTTGCCGAGCTCCTCCCTGGCCCTCCTGAGTTTGAGCTGGGACAAGGTCTTGGTGAATCTCAGCAGACTGAGGCTGGCCAGTCCCCACGCAGCCCCTGAGCTGCAGGTTACAGGCCTGTGTTGCCATGCTGAGTTTATTCATGTCCTCATTTCTGCGTTTTAAAAAATGTAATGTGCCTTTGGAAAAACATTTCCAAAATATATTGTTAATAAGCAAAGTTGGTTTGCTGTAATTTTAAGTATGGTTTCTTTTGTAAGTTACAAGAAAACTTATATAACAGTTGGTAATGAATATTGACCCTTTATTTAGTCCATGTAGTGATTGATTTCAGTGTTTTGTTTTGTTTTTGTTTGTTTTTTTGAGATAGTATCTCCTGTGTGGTTCAGGGTGCCCTAGAACTCAGTGTGAAACCCAGGCTAACCTTGAACTCACAGCAATCCTCCTGGTTCGTCCTCCCAGGTGCTGAGATTACAGATGTGCATCATCACGCCTGGCTTTCACTATTTTGAAAGTAATTAAAAGCAGTGTTTTGTGGATTTCATTTGTTTTTGTTTGTCTCATAGAAAGTCTCAATTTTTATTAAATTTTAGATTATTTTAAAAGATACTGTTACATTAACACCATTTTGGAAAATTAAAAAAAAAACAATCTTTTTTTGTTTTTTTGAGACAGAATCATAGCTTGTAGTTCAGGCTAATCTTGAACTCAGTTTTGAAATTGTAGTGATTCTCTTGACTCAGCCTCCCACCTCCTGGGAGTATAAGTGTACATCGTTTTACCTGGCAAGATGTTTCCCCTTCTAATCATTTCCTTTATTTTTACTGCTTTCTTACAGAGCAGGATGTTTATAAGGTACAAGTTTATCATTTCTGAGTCTTCCTTTCATTGTCCTTATTGGGCAAATTTCTATTTGGTTTAATATTATGACTTCACAGAAGAGATTGCTTTCCTTCTTTCCTTCTTCCCTTCCCTCCCCCTCCCTCCCTCCCTCCCTCCCTCCCTCCTTCCTTCTTTCCTTCCTTCCTGTCTGTCTTTTTTTCTTTCCCTATGTTGCCTAGGCTGGCCTTGAGCTGACAGTCCTCCTGCTTCAGCCTCCAGAGTTACTTAGAGAAGATGAAGTGATTTATAACCATTATAATTAGAAATAAGGACATAGACCAGAGACTGCAGCTATCTTACCCAGCTTTACACATCAGCTGGCAAATAATGTTTTCAAAGGATGTAAGCTAGACTGTGCCTTCTCACCACACTGAGACACAGGGCAGGAGTGGCCGGCAGATTTTCAGGTGGATTCTAACAGTGAGTTCTCAGTTAAGAGACTTACATTTCTGAGTGTTAAGAGATGTTTGTTGCAAAGATGTTCTTTGTATGGAAACTTTGGTAAGATTTCATAATTCTTGTCTTGCAGTCTACAGTGTATGTTAAACAGTTTGCCCAGTAAACATGGAGGAGGAAAAACATCTCATGTGTATGTGTAAAGTAGCTAGTTGTTCAGGAAATGAGCCCCTTGGTCTATGAGCAGGTGCATCTGCAAGAGCCAGGTAGCTGGGAGGGACGGGAGGTGTACACAGTGCAGGCAGAGGCTGTTGTGCATTCCTTTTTCAGTTATGTGAACAGCACTGCTGTAAACATGTTTATTCCAGAGGTCTTGTTTTGAAGGCTTGTTCTAGGTCTGTCTGAAAGACAGTGTTAGCAGATTGTCCTGCTTGTGTAGCTTGTGGTTCCTGTGTTCACAAGTGGTGCACTGTCACCCTAGGGAGCCTATGTATGACCTGGAAATGCTGCTGCGCACCTGCCACAGTGTGTGTGTTTGCATTCCAAGAGCCCCAGTAGTGACAGTCTAAGCTGAAAATCTATTACAAGTTACATTTCATGATTACGTTTTTAACTTTTCCCTAACTGCTGATGTAGTTCATTTATATCACTGTTCTAGGAACTTCTGGGCTCAAGTATCATTTGGTATGTACTTCATATCCAGTTACAGAAAGTCCACCATTCTTGCCAGAAATGTTCATTGGTAACAAATAGTGGGAGGAGAAAAGGGTTAAAACACAGTGGTTCTGTCCTTATATTTTAATGTGGTGGGACTGTTGGTTGTTTTGTGCTTTGGATAGCAACTGTCTTACTTTTTGTCCACATTGTTACTACTTTTAAAAATTCGTGAAATAACTAGCCTATAGAAAGTCTACATTTGGCTAATTGGATAGACTTTTTTTTTTTTTGAGACAGGGTCTTGCTTTTTTGTAGTTCAAGCTGGCCCTGAGCTCACTATGTAGCCCAGGCAAGCCTTGAACTCAGCAGCCCTCCTGCCTCTGCCTCCCAAGTGCTGGGATTACAGGCGTGAGCCACCACGCCCACCGGAGATCGAACTCAGGATCTTACCTTGCGTTTATGAGGCAGGTGCTGGAACCACTGAGCTAAATCTCCAGCCTGGATAGACTCAATCTTCAAGACATAATAAGAAGTTTCTGTCATTTTTAAAATCAGAGCCATTTCCCCTCCTATTCCCCAAATACAGGCACTTGTTTTGGCGGGTTTTGTTTGTTTGGCTTGTTGTGGTTTTGGTGTTTTGAGATTGGGTCTTGCTATATATATAGCTCAGGCTGGCCTTGAACTGTTGGTGATCCTCCTGCCTCAGCCTCCTGAGTGCTAGGATTACAGGCGTGCCCCACCATACCTGGCTCATCTTCCATTTTGTACTTTATGTTTTGAGTGGCTCACATGAGAGAAACAACGTGCTGTGCACCCCTGTGTCTGATTTACTTCATTCAGCAGTGTGGTCTCGGCCTGTGTCTGTTTTCCTACGGTGACTCAGCTTCATCCTCCTGTGCGGCAGAGCATGCTCCCCTGTGTGTAAACACCACAGTTTCTTTCTGCACTCATCTGGGGATGGACAGAGGTCTATAAGTGATGTATTTGCCCTGATTTTTGAAGGTTTTCTCTGAGAGGGGTTGTGTGTTTCTAAGGAGGGTAATATTTTATAGAAAGTGGGAGGGTAAGTATCAGTTAAGACTGTGTAGTTGGCTTTAGAAGACCTTCTTGTATAGTAGTGACTATGGGGATTTTTTTTTTTGGTACCAAATATCAAACAGGGACCTTGCACTTGTGAAACAGGTGCTGCAACCACAGAGCTAAATCCCCTGCTATTTTTAATATATTATTAGTGCATATTAATTTTATAAAACACTGTGGTTTGGTTATTTTCATACTCAAAGATAATGTATATCAATATTTGCCATTGTATCACCTTCCCTTACTCATGTGCTCTCTTCCCCTTTATTCCTGTGTTTTTGTCTAGTTTTAGTTTCCATTCTGCTTTCATGTCACCTGGATTTTAGCAGTCCTTAGAAGGGGAAGCATTACATACTTGTCTTTCTGAGTCCGACTTATTTCACTAAACATGACATCCCATTCCATCCATGTTCTTACAGTTCTTACAGGTGACATAGCTTTAGTCTTCTTTATGGCTGTGTAATACTCCAGTGTGTGTGTGTGTGTGTGTGTGTGTGTGTGTGTGTGTGTGTGTTTATATCTACCTCTTTGTCGTTGGGCACCCAGGCTGGTTCTGTGTCTTGGCTAATGTGAATTATGCCGCAATAAAATGAGTATGCAGGTATTACTGTAATATTCTGATTTTAATTCAAGGAGGTGATTTTAGAAAGAGCAACTCTACCATTAGTGGAAAAGAAACAGTATATAGGATGTAACATGGCGTCTTTTGAGATGTAACTGGAGATAATGGAAAGTAAAATAGGAAGAGGAGGTATTGCGAATTGTTGCGTGTTTCTTGATGTCTCCACTCCCAGCATTTGTCAGCAGAGATTGGGAATGTCTTTATTTTACTCTTTCAGGCATAAGATTCTAAACATGTTGACCAAGAACCCACCTTTCACAAAGAACATGGAGTCGCCCTTATGCAACGAAGCTCTCGTAGACCAGCTTTGGAAACTCATGAATTCTGGTGAGAATCACTGAAGTTCTTCTATAAAACTACATCTTATAACATTTTCAGTTCAGTAGCATTTGTGAACCTGAGTTAAACTTGTGCATTAAAGTAGCCACTACAGCGTCTTGGTGGTCAGGAGGACAGTTGTTAACGCAGATGCTGTCTTAGCCCCATAGGTGTCTATAGGGATGGAAGTGGATGGGCTTCCATCCCTATATGATATGAATCATAGGTATCTAACTTCAGAAGACTACACTGGAGTGAAATATGAGTGTTTTCATCCTTTCTTAGCAGGACCGCGTCATAGCCTCCATAAGAGTCCCGGAATGGGCAGGTGGGCGAGTGGCCCAGGTCTGCACGTGATGGGCAGCACTTTGCTCCCAGCAGGGCTTCCGTCATACCTGGGGCTGGGGCACTGGCCCAGCGCTGGGCTATTGCTGAAAGTGGGCATCTTGGTTCAGTCAGCGTCATGACTTGCCAGCCTCTCCTTGTTCATAAGGCTTCCCAGTCAGTGGTGGCAGTATTGTTACGCTTCTCTTCATTTGTGTCTCATAAACTGTGAGCAGCTGAGATTTAGTTGTATTTCTTTACTTGTTTCTCAGTCCACAGTGAATTCGGTGTTGACTCTGCTTACCTCAAAAACTGATTTATTGTAAAATGTGGAAGAGAGTGTCGTGGACATAAGGAACAGTCATCGTGCAGGATGGTCACCAGTGCTGTGGAGCAGTCAAACGTGGACATGTGGTTGTCTTATTTCAGTAACAGAGTTGCTGCAGCCAGCAAGAAAGAGACACATTGAGAAGGCTGAAGGCAGTTTCAGAGTGGGGCAGAGATGACATGGCTGGCTGGCATTTGGAGGTTCATAAGCCAGCTCATATGAGTAATGCTCGTTTTAGAAATGCACGGGGGACTCCAGCTGAGAAGAGGATGCAGACTGGGCTCCTGGAGCTGAGGCTGCTGGTGGGGCTGCCTCTCCTGCCATCCACGTCTCTGCTTTGTACATGTACACATGCGCATACATGAACACATGCAAACACAGCCACATGTATTTGTACACATGTCAGATAATTTGCTGCATTCTTTAGTTGTCCCATATTTGTAAACTTCTTAATCCTAGCATTTGTTTCTCAAATTTCACAACTTCAAAGAATTTGTGTGTGTGTGTGTGGGGGGGTGCTGGGAACCAAACTCAGTCCTTTGTGCTTCCAAGGTGGGTGCAGTACCACCTGAGCTAAATGCACGGCCCAAAACTTAGAAAAATTTAAGGCCTAGTACAATGAATGACCACAGTGAATACCTCATTCACCACATAGTACAATCTTACCACATTTTAATCACCTTTTCTGTTTCTGTGTCTCTCCATGTATACATACTAGGCACCAGCATATACATGTATACACATACGCTTACAGAGCATACTGTGTGTATGTGTGTGTGTGCCTATGTGAGTGTGTATGTATCTTATTTTTTAAAACTGAGTATTCCAGGCTGACCTTGAACTTGTGGTGACCTTCCTGCCTCAGCCTCTCTAGTGCTGGATCACAGACTGCGTTGCACCTCACCCAGTTTATCATTTCTCTTAGTCACTGGAAGTGCATCATCACGATCTTCTAAGAGTGACGGAGAGGCACTCGGAGTACCACTGCCCCATGTCCTTATCCAGTTTGCCTCGGTTGTGTCCCAGTGGTCTTTGTAATTCCCATCAGCTTTTAATTAACCCTTCACAGAAAGATAGAAAACATTTTTAAAGATAAGCATCTCACTGATTTATTCAATAACTATTTCTCAAGCCCCATCTGTTTGCTGCTGTGCAGTGTGCAGTGTGTGCAAGGGCCGTTTCCATGTTAGTGTCTACAGACGGGGGAATGGAAGTTACAGTGTGGGCGGAGCTCTTGGGACAGACAGTGAGACCGCTTGGGAACCAGCGGGAGGCAGCGGGAGCTGTGGTTCCCAAGGGTGGAGGTCACGCCCGCTGGTTTTGCAGGAACCCAAAAGAGTTTGCACAGGGAAGAGGGCCTGGAGGTCAGTGGGTCCACAGCAGACCCAGGGCGCTTGGAGCTTAGGCTGCCAGCCCGGAGGGGCAGCATCGATTGTGTTGGTGGCAGGCGGTAACTGTTTCCCTCTGTAGAAGAAATGATTTTCCTTCCCCAAAGGAAATTGTTTGCACTTCAGAACATATGACACCTACCTTTTTATACCTTTAAGATACTGAATTATAGCCCGTGAAAGTATAAAATACATATTAAAAATAAAAACCAAAGAATTAGGATTTTTATTACCATTTTATTTATGACAGTGTCAAGCTTGGTGGTGTATGCACATAATCCCAGCATTCTGGCAGGCTGAGGGAGGAGGATCACAACTTTGAGCCAAGCCTGGTGGATATCTAAGTGACCTAGTGAGACCCTGTCGCAAAGGAAAAAAAAAGGGCTGAGTGTGTAGCTCCATGCGAAGGCCCAGTCCCCCAGAAGGGGGCAGAGACAAAGCTGAGGGCTCCGGGATTGCCTGGCTAGGAGCAGTCTGGTTTCTGAGGAGGCAGGCCTTCCTGTGGGATGGTGTCTTCCCTGTGCCCCATCACCAAGTGGACGGCAGGCCTCCCTCCCAAGTGGCCCTTCCATGTTGTCACATTGCTGATAGGGCGCTGTCAAATCACCAGTGTTACTACACGAGACTTGAGAAACTATTTACTTCCTGGTTGTTTTTCGTGTCTGAAAGTTGAGAGCTGTGCTCTAGGGGCACAAGGAAGAGCAGCTTCTAATAGAGCTGGGTAGGATTCGCCCTGTTGCAGGATAAGAACAGGGTTATGATAGCAGCCTCAGTTCACCGTGCAGGACGTGCCACACACACGTGTGCACAGGCACATGCTCCTCCTGCCTAAGGACACCAACCCCAGGTGAGGGTCCCCAGTGCGCTGCTCGGCGGCCTGTGTGGCTTGTCCCTCAGCAGGCAGCAGTAGGTTCCTTGGAAAGTTCTGGAACTCTAGGTCTCGCGTGGAAATGTCTTCTCGGCAGTTTTCTGGCACTGTCGGTCTGAGGAGCAGCCACTTCAGAAAGGGTGGGGAGATTTCCTTAGGGTCAGACTTGCTGGCAAGGGCTTGAGTGGAGGGTCCGCTCTGACTGGGAGCCCCAAGGGAGCCCGGGAGCAGTGTGGAGCTGTGCCCAGTGCTCACCATCCCTGTGTTCGGCATCCACTGTGGGCTGTGCCCAATACCAGAGCCCTGGCTCCTCAAAATACACCTTTCCATTTGTCTTTTAAGATAAAGTTGTGAAGAGCCCCAGACCTGAGCCTCACTTCCTCAGCATGTGTGGCACAAAGGAGAGACAGTCTCCACAGGGTGGGTGACGCTGACTGCCGGGCGCTTTCTTCTCAGCTGCCTTCCTCACTTTCCTTCTGCAGGCCCTTGTTAGGGCAGAGACTGGGGCCAGTCATGCGGGTTGTGTAGTCAGGACATTTCCCTTCCTTCCCAGGCAGAGCCCCAGCCTCTGGGATGATTTTAGGCCATGAAACCCTCATGTTGTAATGTTGGGGTTTCAGCTGACATGTGGCCTTCATTTTGTACAAGTCAGGGTGTGCTGATCAGTTTCTTTGTCCTTCCTTCCCAGGTACCTCACATGACTGGAGGCTACGATGTGGTGCCGTGGACTTGTATTTCACACTCTTTGGCCTCAGTAGACCTTCCTGTCTGCCATTGCCAGAGCTTGGGCTCGTTCTTAACCTGAAGGAGAAGAAAGCTGTCTTGAACCCCACCATAATTCCAGAGGCAGTCGCAGCCAGCCAAGAAGCTGCACATAATCCGAGCAGTCACGCACAGCTGGCCGGATTTCCGAACCCTGTAAGCCACATGTACTGCAGAGGATGTAGTGGTGTTTATAGAGCCATCTAGAGGGGGTGGGGGGCATTACAGCCTCTAGGACAGCTCGCTGGGCCCCCTGAGCATCTGGCCAACATCTGTGAAACTGGCCAGCGGCTCCTGCCCGCCACATCGCTGACCTAACAGCGTGCGGCCGCTCTGCTCACCCCTCTGGTGATGGCTTTGTGAGCTCTGTTTCTGAGCAGAGAATTATGCCCTGAGAAGCAGCGCAACAGAGTGCTGGCTGCTGTCCTTCCTCTCCTCGCGTGCTTGGGGCCGCATAGCACTGTCTTTCACACCTTTCTCTGTGCAGACCCTCGTACAGTCCTGCCATACAGTGTATGGCTGACAAATGCTTTTTGAATGAGAGTAAAGAGAAACTGGATGTATGGTAGGTGGATGAATGATGTGCCCACATGGGAGGGGACAGTGTGTGACATGTATTCGGGTTGGCTTTCAGAAAAGCCTTTCTTTTTTGCTAAGGTACTTTGAAAGAGGCAGACTTTCTATAAAAAGACTCGCAGGATGCATACTGTTTTCCAGAAATGGTTTTCTCATTGATGACAAAGGTTCTCTTGACACATCAGCCTTCATTTTTCACTAATAATTAGACCGGATCACTTGCCTGGCAATTCTTTACTGATGTTTTAACACTTTTAAAACTCATTTTTATCTATAATAATTAATAAGCATTTTAAAAATTTACTCATTTGCTTAAAATTACTGAAACCCAATTATTACAAATGTAAAACATGTTCTAGAGTTTGGGTAAAAAAGTTAAAAAGCCTTAAAAAATCCAATTAGCTCTTTCTACTCTTTTTTAAATTTGTAAAAATACATATTTATGGCCCAGGGATTTAGCTCGGTGGTTCTGGCATATGCCTGGCAAACGCAAGGTCCTGAGTTTGATTCCTGGCACCACAAACCATAATGCCAGGCACAGTGGCTCATGCCTGTAATCCCAGTGCTGGGAAGGCAGAGGCAAGAGGATTGTTCTGAGTTCAAGGCTTGCCTGGGCTACAGAGTAAGTTCAGAGCCAGCCTGAACTACAAAGCAAGACCCTGTCTCAAAAAAAAAAAACTAACAAAAAAGTTTATATTTCTTACCCATATATGTTAATTTATCCTCATTTATCTTTAAGATATGAGGACAAAGGAACACAAGGAGATATGTTCTTTTGGAAAAGCTGTAGAACAGTGTTGACAAGCCCATGGCACAGATGCTGCAGTGGGCTGTTTGTCTACATTGTAAGCTCTAAAAGGTTTGCCCTCACTACTCTAGAAATTCAAGTATTTTCCATGGCAGACAGGAGAAGGCTAAGCTTTCAAAGCTTAGCCCTGTGTTGTCAGCTGTGTTCCTGGACCTTATTTTGATTTTCCTGTGGCTGCAGGAAGAGGGGCAAGTTGCCAGTGTGCTGGCCCCTCTGCAGGGATGAAGAGGAAGGCTGGCACCCTGCGATGTCCTCACAGCCTGGGCAGTCCTGGGGAGGATGAGGACAGCAGTGCAGTCAAACTCAAAGTCAGAGTGCAAGTCCCAGCTCAGGACTGTCCCACAGCTCTGGAGTCCTCCCAGTGCCTTCTCGGGGGGTGTGGGCACCAGGCCCCCTTCTGGTCTCCCCATCTCTCCTGATGGGGAGGAGCCGGCACCGTGGGCACTGCAGTTCCTCCACCAGCTCCCCTTCTTGCTGGTTAGGAGCAGATTTCAGTTGCCACCATGTGCCAGGGTTCTGGGATCAGCTTCTGTGGGAGGCTGCGCCCATGGCCTCCCTCCTCAGAGACAGTGTGGGTTGTTCCGTGGCCCCTCTGCCACTTTGGGAAGGCCCAGAGCCAGGCGTGGGGATGTCATGTCACTCTTTTTTCTTGTGTCTAGTTCTCTAGCTCTCAGGACGAGGAGGAGGTGGACATGGACACTGTTCACGACAGCCAGGCCTTCATCTCCCACCACCTGAGCATGCTGGAGAGGCCGTCCACGCCGGGTAGGAGGCTGAGGCTGCGCAGGCGAGGGGCAGTCTGAGGGTGCCGGCGTGGGCAGTGGAGCTGTGGGTCATGCTCATGATCACAGTCTTGAGCCAACTTACAACAGCATCTCTTCTGGGTTTCTGTTTTATTTCTGTCCTTTTCAAATATATGGCATACTGTTGAACTTGTTTTTATAAATCGATTTATCAGATTCCTTATCATAGCATTAATTTCTTGTGTGTACACATACATGATTATATCTGGTTTATTTTGTATAGTGTAGTTGTACTTATTTTAAAATTTTTTTACTGAAGTTGGTGCTGCCCGTACAGTATTTTCTCTTGTGCACACTTGTTCTTATGTGTTTCAGTGCTGCTCCCGAAGCATCTTATTTTCTTGTGGAAACACTGAGCCAGTACTGGAGATAGGGGTAGTCTGCCTTGCTAATCCCTGTGGGTGAGCGTTTAGGGTTGCATCTGTTTACTTGTTACAGGTATCGTGTACTGAGTAACTTCATACAAAAGCTCTTGTTCCTTCTGCTGCCCAGTTGTGTTCTTAGAATAAATCCACCAAAATATATTCTTGTTGAGATTACTGTTGCTGTGTGCTCTTACCAGAATGCTTTCTGGTGAGACTGTACCCAAATAAGTTGTAAGCATTTTTTGATTGCTGAGAATAGATCAAGCTTTTGCTAGGACTCTCGTGCAGTCACGAGGTAGAATAGTGTCTCATGATCCTGTGGTGTCATCGTTCTGTGGATGGTTCCCTGCACTCCTGGCTGGGTCCCCATCTCCCTGTGTCCTACACCTAATCGTGTTAACTTTTCTTCTCGTAATTCCGTTCTGTTGCTTCTCTCTTGTGTTGTGATCCTATACGTTTACTTGCTTTTGGTTTTTGCATTTTTATGAAAGTGATAATGTGACTTTCTTCTGACAAACTCAACATTTTTAAAATTCATATTGATACATATGGTGTACTTGGTTAACTCTCATTTATCATCTTTACTGTCTCCCACACCACTTTTATTGTCCTCAGTGTAATGACTTGAAATTCTTACTGACTCCAAAATGATGAATTCAGATTTACTTTTGAATACATTTTTTTCTGTGACGAATGTTTTTCTCTTCTTCTTTTCCCTCTTTTCCTCCTCTTCTGTTTTTTTTTTTTGCAAATCTCAGTTAAGGATTTGGTGTCTGTGATCTTTACATTTCAGTGTGCTTTTATTATTGTTTTAACACGTAACATTATGTTAAAAGTTCCTGATACTACCTTAGTTTGCTTTTTGTTTGTTGACATTTCATTTGAATTTTATTTGTGGAAACTTGATTGTTCCTTTATTGTCCAGTACTCTTAAGAGGAGCAGATAGGATGTGAGAACTGGCTGTAGTGCATTCTCGGCCTGAGGTACATTTGGAAGCTGATAGTAAGAGGCTCTGTGGCTTCTGTAAGTGACCATAGCACTTAGAAGACAGACAGGCAGAGGTTAGATGGGTTCCTTGGCCACGCTGACCTCTTCAGTTCCTGCCACGGTTCTCTTTTTGCTGGCCATTAAACTCTTTGTGTAAGTCTTTTATGCTTCCTAAGTTATTTTGCAGTAAATTTTATAGTGGAATTCATCAGCAGGTTTGTGGGGGAGCAGGCAGACTTTATGCAGAGTTCCATATAAACAATAAAAGCTACCCAGTGGGTCTGATTGGTGTTTGGTGAGCGCACAGGCTTCTCCCACTCAGACTCCCACCTACTCGGGGTGCATTGTCCTCAGATGTGGGCTCCCAGACCTCAGCAAGGCACTAGATCCTGTGAAGTCCTTCACACTCTATCTTACCACAGTTTTGCCGCCATTGTGCAATCTTAAGGCTGACTTGAAAGCACTGTCAGACTGCTCTCTGCTTCTAGGAGACGGAGCACTACATGGCTGTCTTCTCTCTGGTTTGATTTCAGGGCTCCTAAAGTACCGCCCAGCCAGCGCCCGGTCCAACCTGCTGCCTCCACGTCCGCCAGGCTGTGAGGGCACCCCCACCCCGAAGCCCCCGTGGAGCCTGGACCTTGCCCGCAAGGGAGCAGGTACTGTTCGCTTGCTTGGGAACTGTCTTTCTGTCCTGGTTTGGTTTAGTTTTTTCACTGAATAAATTTATGAATTTTCATAGACATTGTTAATTTTGAAAACATATAAAAATATCAGTCTTCATAATTGCTTACCTTACAATACATTGATTTGTTATCTACTTTAAAAGAGTCTTTTACAACTTTTCTGTTTCAAAAGTAGTAACATTGCTGTTACAGAAAATTTGAAGATAAAAATAAATGAGGAAATCATTCCTCATTATACCATTTTATATCACCATTACATTAACATCTTGCTTTTTCTCTGCAGTGTCTTTTTTTAATATTCTGGCAAGTGCTAACTTCAATAAAAATCATCAAACCTTATTACACCTTTATAAAATACAAAATATCTACCATTCATCCCCCAGGGCTTGGTAATTCACTCTTCTGATGTTCTCTTAGGTGAAAGTTTAATGTGTTCTCTTGTCAATTAGTCTTCGCTAATGAGGCTAAGTTTATGAAGGTGATTCGGCTCCGATGTGCTTGTCAGCTCTTCGCGATCATCTGCTTATTCTGTTCTTCTGTTGTTTACAAGAAGATTATAATCAAGGAATAAACAGTGCCAGGAGACAGGTTCAGCCCTCATGTTTTGAAAGACCAAGACTTGAAAAACAAGATGATATATAAGCAGTATCACCCTTAAAGAACAGTTTTTCCAAAAGTCGTTAGTAAGACTGTTCCATCTACAAACTTGGGCTCAGTCCCAGCCGATGGACTGTGTTTGTGTAAACGTGCTGTGTCTGGTGTCAGCAGAGGAGCACAGCTCAGGGATCGAGTGATGGACGGGCCATAGCATGAAGCCACACCTCAGGTTGTGCGCAGGAGGCCCGTGGCTCCTGTTTGTTTCCAGTGCTTCATGGAGAGGGTCTCACTGAGTGTGTTTGACTCAGAGACTCTGGGCTTTATTTTGATGTATGATTTTACATCTCTTGGCTTTTGCTGATTTGTGTTCTCCTGCTTTTGTTTTTGGTTTCACTGTGTTGGAGGTTAAGCCCAGGGCTTCATGTGTACTGAGCCACATTTTGCTACTTAGCTACACCCCAGATTCTTTTATCTCTTGGCTTTGAGTTTTTATATATTTCAGTGTTATTATAATTACACTTGTTAAAATTGTGAAGACTTCCCTAACATTTTTAAAGATTAAAAGCTTATCTGACTTTTGGTATCAGGGATTGAACTCAAGACTGCACTTGCCAGGTGGGTGCTGGAAACACTGAGCTAATTCCCCAACCCTCAAAATTCTTGATATAGTTTGAGAGTGATGCTTGTACCTGCCTTCCTTACCTCTGCTTTCTAAGAATCAAATCAGTTCCTCTTCCTAAAAGGATAGGAACATATGTTTGGAATTTCTTCACATGGCACATGAGCCTGTGTAGAAGCAAATCACTTTTTTGTGCTTATCAGTATGGTTTTATATCATTGTTTGATTTTGCTTCTAAAAACACATTTTTGGACTTTTTTGCAATCTCTTTCATAGCTTTGTAGCTCTTACAGCATCAGTAGGAAGTTGGGCGGAGAAAGATAGAGCATTAGTGCTGGGGAATAGAAAGCAGGAAAATCTTAGCCTTGGTCTCCTATCCATACAGGGTACTCTTAGAGTGAAATAAAATTCATTGCAATATGTGGACTGCTCCATCAAATTGCAATTTTGAGTATATTTCTTAAAGTGTATTTATCATTTTTTTTAAAGTATGTTTATGGTATTTAGTACCTAAGACTCAGGGTACATATTCAAATTCAGCAGCAAAGGGTGGTGTCCAGATGTGTTTTTATGTGTATTAATGTTGGGACTTTGAGTGCATTTTCTCCATAAGCATTTTTATGTTGGATACATAGCTCACACAGAGCACCCCACACAAGCCCTTTCAGCACCTGCCCACGAGAGTCCTTGCTCCTGCCGCTGTGCTGCCCGGGCATCTGGAGAGCCTGTGGGTGGAGGCCGAGGTCTGCCAGCCATGGGATGGACCCAGGAGTTGTGGGGAGAGAGGTGTCGCTGTCGCTGTCTCTGCCTGCAGCTGGGAACTGGTGTCTCTCAGAGGTGGCCGTTCACTGAGGGGTGGGAGTTGAGGCACATAGGAGAGCACCCACTGTGACCTCGTGCTGCCTGCGGGCTCCAGGGTAAAGCGCATGTGTGGGTTTTGGGGGCTGCCAGCTCATCCAGAGGAAGGCCTTTTTAGACTGTCTGGGTAAGGCCTATAAACACGTTCGCACTAGCTGACCAAACCTGAGGGGATCACTCACGGAAGCTTGATTTCCAGCTTCTCCTGAGCACTAGACACCGCTGAGGCCCTTCCCAGCCCGCGCTTTGCAGTCCTTCCTGGGCCCGTCCCGGAGGCCGGGAGGGCTGGGGGGGTGGCGTGAGGTGGGGAGTGAGAGCTGGGAGCAGTGCCAGTGCGTGATCCTTCCCGCCTCCCTCCCGCAGGCGACAGTAGGGAGGACGCAGGGCGTGAGGCGTGCGCTGTCACTCCGTGCCTTCCCTATGGGGTGAGGAGCGGACTCAGGGAGAGGGGTGGCTCCCTTTGTCCGCCCGTCCTGTGGGGACAAAAACCTGCAAGGATATTCGAGATTCCGTGGGTGCTGTTTGTGTCCAGGGGATGGTGGCACGCGTCTTCCTGGAGAGTCCGTAGGTGACCTCCTTACACCACTGTGGAAGTACTCGGCGTGTCCCAAGTCTGAGGGCAAAGTCGGACTCGATGTTGCCTTGGCTTAGACCTGGTACAAGTTTTTTCAGGCGGATGGAAACATGTGCTGCCGTAACAAAGGTGGAGTGAGAGCCAAGGGGTGCTGATGACACGGCGCAGCTTGGTGTTCGCCACCGCCACCTCCTCCGCCTCCGCCTCGAAGCCACTGCGTTATGTGTGTCGGCACAGGCGGGCACCGGCCTGGGAATGCCAGACCTTCTCACAGTAGACGTCCTAAACTGAAGAATACCAGGACCTAGCAGTTTGTAGATACTGTCAAATCCCCGTTGTGTGACCGCTTCAGGCAGCACCGTGCTGTGGAGAACTGTGAAGGGTCTGGGTGTATATTGAACTCCAGTGTCTCTTACTTAGTTTCGACAGTGGCTGCCCAGGTCCATGTTTTGTTTCTTTTGTTGTTTTGTGGTTTTTTTGTGGTAGCAGGGATGGAACTTGGGCCCTTATGCTTCCCTGGTAGGTGTGGTACGTGAGCTAAATCCCAGGCCCTGAAGTAGATCTTACTGTATTTATAATGTACTGTGTATCTCTTAAAGGTAGAGCTTCTAATATTATGATCATGGTAATAGTTCTATACCTAAAGAATTATGATTCTTTCATACCATTAGATAATTTACTCACAACTCACAGATGTGATTGGTACCCTTGACAGTGGTGCCTCGGTTCTTTCCATGAGCCTGGTCACAAACCAAAGGGAATGAGAACAGAATCAAATTGTCCCATGAGGTCAACACTACCCCTAACTTTTTCAGTTTTATTTACAGTCAGTGTACTCCAAGGCGAGCTAGTCAGACAGTGGAGGGGCTCTAAGTAAGTGTCCTTGGGGAAGGAGCACTGAATGGGCCTCTCCTTTGCTGGGAAGGACCATCCAGGGAATCACTGTGTCTGTCGCAGTTGGGGTAGCTTGGCAGCTGTGTAGGAGTCAGTGATGACATTCGGCACAGTCAAGGCCCAGACTCCCGAAGATGCCGGCAGCTAACCCTGCAGAGCTCAATAAACATCTGCAACTTGTCCCTCAGACTTTGAAGTCCCTTGTGACTCTTCTTATTACCTGGTTCTGTGTTCTGTTCAGGGTGGCTCCCCCTGTTTATATTGGGAACTCACTCAGGTACTTCATGCACAATCAAAATGAAGATATTTAAATCAAACTATAAATCAACTAAATGCTGAGAGTTTCTTTTCCTGGCAAGTGTCCAGGCCCCAGTTCGCCTCCCCTTCTCCCTGTCCCTGCTCTTTCCTCTGACCCTATCTCCCTCTCCAGCTCTTCCTCACCCTTCACCCTCCCATCAGATCTACAACCTTAAAGTTGCTAAGCAAGCATCTCTCAGTGAGCTGTGTCCCAGCCCCAAGGGACCAATTACTGCAAAAAATACAGGCTTTCAAACTTTCTTTTCTGTGTAAATATTTAGATTTTGCAGTAATACTAGTGTTGGTTTTGCAGAAAACAGTCAAGAATAAGAAAATTTTGTGAGTAAATGTGAATAATCTGGGAGAACAGGAACTTTTCTGTCACTGTTCATTTGTTCTAAAATATTGGAACAGTGTCTGACACAAAGGAAGTCTAACAGTCAATAAATACCAATTGAATGCATGATCTGTTAAGTTTTCCTGCTTTCTCGCCCCCAAATCATGACCTTCAAATTACCTTTGCTTGGACTGAGTTCACCTTGCATCCAACTATGAAATCCTGTTACAGCCCAAGCTTTGTGGGCTGGGACAGGTAGGAGGTGGTGGATACTGAGCTGTCTGTACACTGAGTGCAGAGATAAGACAGCTAGGTCCTCGAGAGGCCCCGGCCTGTGGGGAGAGGCCCAGACCCAGAGCGGAGCCCGCGGCCTCTGTAAGGGCATTGTGGGCGAGTTCATCTCCTGCTGTCCTGGGAACAGGAAGGGCAGATTCCTTTCTGGTATTTTAGAATAATGTCCCAAAGTGTGCTGGGCTGCCTTGGAGTTTACTACAGTCACTGGCGAGCTCCTGTCTTCCCCGCTGGAGGGCCTGTCGCAGTGTCACTCCCAGCTAGCTGACACGCCTGTGTGCACCTGTTGCGTGTTTGTCTTCATGTTACCCCTGTGCGCTCAGTTTCTTTCTCCTTTGCTAGGAGAAAGAAACTGAGTGCAAACTTGGGAAAGAAAGAAACTTGGGAGCCCCAGGAGGGTGGTCTTTCCAGTTCACGCCTCCTTTCCCTAGCTCCTGTGTTGTTTGGTGTTTGTTAGAAAAATGTGAGACTCAGGAAATCAGGAAGGGCTTTCCAAGCATAAGGAGACAACACACACACAAGTACACACACAAGTGTGTGGGCCCAGAGCAGGAGTGGGAGATGAGTCCAGAAGGGCAACTTCAGGACATATAGTTGTCACTGTGAGTCATATGGTGTAAGGGTTTAAAGTCTGTGGTGATGCCTGTTTGGGTGAAAACCGTGGTTTGGGTCATAATTAGTATTGAGAAATTAATGTTGCATTGCTGTGTATTGCAGAGAAATTTTTTTGTTGTTTTGGATTTTAAAATGCAGTTTCAGAAACTGCTGTTCTGAATTCCAAGGCTTTTAATCTGCCAGCAGTCGGCTGAATCTTAAGGAGAGGTTCTTCCCAGCACTGCTCTCAGTGGGGTCGCTGTGTAGCCCAGCTTCCTGGCCCGCGGGCACCAACACTGACCTGGTACCTTTCTGAAGCATGGCACTGGTCTGCACCTGTAGGCGTTCGGAGTATTCCTGGCCACAGCCTACAAGATACCAGGAACCTCCTCTCCCTCCCCCAGTTATGACAACCTACAGTGTCTTCCCAATATTGCCAGCTAACCTCGTGGGCAAAATTGCTTCTGCTTTTGGGAATCACTGCAGGGAAGCTGCTCTATACCTGGATTAGGAGAAAGAAGAACTATGAAAGCAGAAGAGGCCACTCTGGCCTGTCTTTCTCCAGAAATTCTGTAGTTAAAGAGCTAGCTATAGAAGTTTTGGGTTTTCACTAAGGTCCTGTTGCCGTGCCTAGAGCCGCGTGTTTCCGTGTGTGTGACCAGCGGACATTAATACTGCCACTCCCATGGAATATGGTGCAGCAGGAATTGCAGGAGTTGTGTTTTCATTGAGAGTGTAGGCTTTGACCTGTGGCCCGCGATGATCTTCAGAGCACTCTTCGCATGATCCAGAGGAGTGTCACGGACCACAGACAGCAGAAACGCAGCATCTGGCTGGGAGCCGAGAGCAGTGTGGCTGTCACAATTCCATGTTGGGATCTTGTCTCTGTGCAGAAGGCAGTGGCTTGGGGTGCTGGGGACGCCCAGTTTGCACGGTGCGCCTCAGGTTCCTCTACCTGAATTCTCGCTTTCTCACTCCAGGAGAGACTGAATGGTGTTTCCTCTGCAGGTAAGGAGCAGTCGCCCCTGGAGATGAGCCTGCACCCCGCGGCAACGGCCCCGCTCTCTGCGATCACGAAGGAGTCCACCTCTTCCAAACACGGCGAGCACCATCACCACCACCACCACGAGCACAAGAAGAAGAAGAAGAAGCACAAGCACAAGCACAAGCACAAGCACAAACATGACAGCAGGGAGAAGGACAAGGAGCCGTTTGCCTTCTCCAGCCCCGCCAGCGGCAGGTCTGTGCGTTCCCCTTCACTATCAGACTGAGCTGGGCGCAGTGTGTGGTGTGAGATGTGAGTGTGAGTGCAGCAGGATGTGATGAGGGGAGGAGCCACTGGAGGAGCTCAGCATCATTTGCGCTCTAGACCTTGGTCTTCTATTAGACAGTCAAGATGGAAATGCATTTTGTGGTTCTGGATAAATCACTTCCGCCCTTGTTTCTGCCTATGCATGTGCGCACATGCATGCGCACACACAACTGGCTTGCCCCAGGGCCCTCACCCCGTCCCTGCAGCAGGCTGCCCTCCTGGTCTCCAAGCGCTCTGTCAGCGCTGGTGAGGGTCGGGAACCTCAGGAGAGCGCTGGGCAGCGTGGTCTCCCGCACAGTCCCACTGACTCTGGCATGAGTGATTTTCCAGGGAATCTCTGTGACCCGCGCGCCTGCTGACAAGACGGGCTTTCCTGCAGAACTCCTTCCTCCCTGTTGCACTATTTTTCTGTTAACCGTAGAAACTCAGTATCACAATTTATGAGCAAAGAATGTATTTCCTTTCACCCCAGAGTAAGGAAATTTTTAAAATAGTTATTTTTAAAAAGTGTAGTCATTCTTTTGATAGTACATTTAGTGATTATGATAATGGAATTTAGCAGAACTACCAAATCTGCAAATTATCTCAAATCAGGACATGTAAATTACAAGTTTTGTTTTGTCTTCCTTTAAGTATAAATGATGTTCATATGTGAACTGTGCTTTGCTAAAGTGGACAGTTTACATGCTAAACACATACTCTTTCTAACATTGTTCTGTGTCACACAAAGTAAGATACTGTAATAAGGTGAGTTTCAACGTTGCTTCTTCCTTTGGATGTGGTTCAGCATTCATGTGAGTAACCAGAGGCACCTGAAAATATGCATGGAACGTATTGGTTTCAAAGTTTAACAGTTTCTATGTTCATATCTTTTACTTGTGAGTTAACGACATGCTTTTTTATTTGTTTAATAATTTTTTTTCATTTTTATCATTTCTCTTGTCACTAAAAAGATTGACAAAAATCTGTTCCCAGAAAACACATTTCAAAGGGGATCCGGTAATTTTGAACTTTTATATGTCATTTTAGTTGTATTTAACTTGTTTAATAAATAACTTTTTTAAACTGCCTACTTGTGTTTTGTGTCTTTCTGTATTTTGTTTCTTTTGTCTTTGTGTGTGTGTGTATGTGTATACATGTGTCTGTGGTACACCTGCCCACGTATGCACAGAACTTGGTGAGAAGCTGGGGTTGAGTGGTCCACGTATGGTGGTGGGTGACAGTCACTCAGCACAAGATGCAGTGTGTTCAGAAGCCAGGACGTAAGGCATGCTCAGGGCGAGAGAGTATGGCATAGGCCTAGACCTAATGCAGAGGGGATGTGCTCAAATCCTGAATAGCCAAATAGCAGCTACTGAAGGATTCCAGTTCAGTGAGTGTCAGCCAGGCAAAATTAAGCAGACATAGAATTCCTGACTTTGAAAATAGCCTGGACATATTTGCTTACTTTTCTCTTGTAGAGAGAGCAAAAGATAAAGCTGTGCTGGTGAAGTTCGAGTGTGTCAGCCTGATTGGCTTGGCAGCTGCCCAGGAAATTAATGGATCACACTTTTGGGTGCAGCTGGCTGGCTCATGAAGGTGTAACCTTGGGTGCTCCATCTGGGCCCTCACCCCTTCTGGAGTGTTACTCCCCTACTCTGCTTCATGTCCCCCATGAGCTGAGCATCTTGTGCCACCACATCCTTCACTACGTTAATCCTGCCTTGGAGGACCTGCAGCCAGCACTAAATGCCCTGAAACTGTGAGCTTAATGAAACCCTCTCCCTTAGGTTGTGGGTGTTGGGTGTCATGCTGTGGCAACAGGAAAGCAGAATAACATCATACCTACTGTCCTGGTTACTTTTGTCCTGTTGCGAAGACAAAACACCTGACACCCAAAATTAAAAGGGGGAAGATTTATTTAGCTTACGATTTATATAAGTTTCAGTGCATAATTAGTAGGCTCTAAAGCAGGGCAATACATTGTAGAGGGGGATGGTTCTTGGTGACAGAAGACAGGAAAAGCAACAAGGGACCTGAACAGCATCTTCCTGCCCCTTTTATTAAAACTGCTCAGGGTGGGCCACCCCACACCCTTAATCCTAGTGCTCTTAGGCCTAGCCCCACCATGAATCAATCACACTCTAGATTCAGCCACCTCTGGAAAAGCACCAGGCATTGAGGCGACACCTAAACACAAGCCATAGCACCTATTAAAATTTAAGGACACCTCATATATCAAGCATTGTACTAGGACTTGGATATTATTTCTTAGTTGGGTGTTTCTATCAGATGTTTCTTCTGAGGAAGTTTTTGTTTCCATGGTGAGCTGTAGATGATTTCAGATGGTGGTTCAGCCCAGACAATGCAGAAAGTGTTCCTGCTTTTTAAAAATAGGTGGTCAGGAACAACCAATAGACCTTTGGTGTGAACCCCCCTTTCCAGAGGTTCTGCTTAAATTTTGCTTGGAAACAGTTTCTTGTATAGTGATCATTTTCTTACCTGTTTTCTGATTTCTTTTGTGTGCCTACTTTCTCTTGCAAAGTTTGCCTGAGAGCCAGGATGGGCATTTCTTCTAATCCCTGGGTACTGTTCTCTGCGTGCCACCTTCCTTTCTTGTGCCTTTGGGTTAAGGTTCACATTTCTTCCGGTTTCTTGTAAGCAGAAGTCTTCTCTTTATTTCTTTTGATTCTTTTTTTTTTTTTGAGACAGGGTCTCACTTTGTAGTTCAGGCTGGCCCTGAGCTTGCTGTGTAGCCCAGGCAAGCCTCGAACTCAGCAATGCTCCTGTCTCTGCCTCCCGAGTGCTGGGATTACAGGCATGAGCCACCACACCCGGCACTGTGGTATGTGGTATTGATTGCTGGTGGGAGTGAGTCACCACAACCAGCATTGTATGTGGTTACTGGGATCGAACTCAGGACCTTGCGCTTGCAAGGCAGGTGCTGGAACCGCTGAGCTAAATCTCCAGCCCTCTTTTGGATGATTCTGAGAGAATGAGAAGTGACTTATACGCTGTTACAATCTTATAAACTCCTTAAAAAGGTAATTTTGATATGAATACCCTTTGAAATCCTTGTCTGGGAAATAACCAGAAAACTATCAGCCTAAACAGAACTGTTGTGCTTTTCTCAACTCTGAAACAAAAGAGTGTGTTCAGAGCGGCCTCGACTAGAGTACATCAGGTGGGTATGTGGTGGGGGGTCTTAATGGTGATGTGTCTATTACTCTGAAAATGTTTTTTAAAATTTAGGGCTGGATACTTAGCTCAGTGATTCTAGCCCCTGCCTAGCAAGTGCAAGGTCCCTGGTTCAGTCCTGGTAACTGCATACAACAATACCGGGTTTGGTAACTCACACCCACCAGCAATCATTACCACATACCACAATGCTGGACGTGGCTTATGCCAGTAAGGGAGGCAGAGGCAGGAGAATTGCTGAGTTTCAGGCATGCCTGGGCTACATAGTGAGCTCAGGGCCAGCCTGAACTACTTTTTTTCCTCTCCAAAAAAAATAAATAAATAAATAAACATTCCACAGTTTGTGTAGGGATTCTCTTTTTCTTCCCATCCTTGCCAGTAGGGCGGTCTTTTCTCCCTTTGGTAACTACCAATCTGACAATAAGATGAGGTCTCATGCTTTTGACTTGCACTTCCCCAATGATTAGTAAAGGTGAATATTTTCCCATGTATCTGTTGGTCATATGTGTGTCTTTTTTAAAAATGTTACTGCATTTCTGTGCATAATTAATTCATTTGATGAGTTACTACAAGAACATAACACGTTAATTCTTGCCATAATGCTCACCCTCCTTTCCCTTCTCTCAATCTCTTAGTCCCCTTGCTATTTGCAAAAGATCCATCACTGTTTCTTATTATCTATTCTTATTTTTCTCTTAAACATGATATTTTAGGTTTCTTATGTAAGGGAAATCATGCAATACACTAGCATTAAGCTTGTGTGTCTGATTTATTTCACTTAACATTATGGCTTCAAGGTGCATCATTTTACCTACAAATGATTGAAACTTAGGGTACTCCATTTTGTATAAATGTCACGTTTTCTCTAATCCATGCATCTGTTGATATAGTATATATCTAGTTTTTTTTAGTTCTTTATATATTCTGGATATTAATTGTCTGAAGAGTAGTTGGCAAATTTTTTTCATTCTGTGTGTTCTCACTTCACTCTGTTGGTTTTTATACTCTGCAAAGCTTTTTCATTTGATGTGATCCCATGTGTTTATTTTCAGTATTATTTCCTGTGCAACCAGGGTTCTGTTGAGAAAGCTTTTGCCTATAACTATGACTTCAAGAGTTTTACTCATTTTTTCTTCCAGCAGATAACAGTGTTTGTAGTTTAACATTTAGATCTTTGATCCATTTTGATTTTAGTTTAACATATGGTGAGATATGGGTCTAGACTCACCTTTCGGCACGTGGAGTTCCAATTTTCCTAGCACTGTCTATTAAAAAGGCCATCTTTCCACCAGTGTATATTTTTGGCCCTTTTATCAAAGATCAAATAGTTGAATGTGCCTGTGTTTTTTCTCCTGCATCTTGTGTTCCATTGATAATAGATGTCTGTTTTAGTGCCAGTATCATGCTGTTTTTTTTTTTATCACTAGCTTTATAATATAACTTGAAATTTGAGATTGTGGTGCCTCCTGCTTTGCTCTTATTACGTAGAATGGCTGTTGCTATTCTGGTGCTCTTTGGTTCTGTGTGAACTTAAGGATTGCTTTCTCCTGTTCTACGAAGAATGCTCTTGGCATTTTGATTGTGATTGTACTCAATCTGTGTATCCATTTTGGGAGGTAGGGACATTTTGACAGTATTGGTCCTGCCTATTCAGGAACGGGATACCTATCTTTTCTGATGTCCTCTTTTATCTTCTTTTTTTTTTTTTTTTTTTTTTGCTTTTTGGAGACAGGGTCTCGCTTTGTAGTTCAGGCTGGCCCCTCTTTTATCTTCTTTATCAAGTAGTGTAGTTGTCACTGTGGAGGTCTTTACTTCGTTGTTTTGGTTAATTACTGTTTAATTTTTCTTGGTGCTATTCTGAATGTTATTTCATTTATTCTAACTTGGATGGATGGAGACTGTTTAGAGTTTTCTTATGTAAGATCATATTGGTACAGTGGTTTTACTTCTTCCTAATTTGGATATTTTCTGTTTCTTTCTCCTCTTTAATTGCTCCACAAGGACTTCAAGTGCTGTGATGAAAAAAATAGCATGAGTGAGCTTCTTTTTCTTGTTCCAGGTATTAGAGGCTTTCAGATTTCCACCACTGAGTATAGTGTTAGGTCTGAGCTTCTTATATGTATCCTTTATATACACCTAAAGCACATTGTTCTTATACCTAATTTGTTTAACAAGAGCTTTATCATTAAAGGATGCAGAATTTTTCAGGTTGTCTGCACATTAAGATAATTTGTTACTTTATCCTTCATCCTGGTAGTATTGGATATCACCAATACAGATTTGTATCTGTTGAAATACCCTTCCTGCCAGGGACAACTCATTTCATGATTGTGGATGATCCTGTTAATATGTTGTTAAATTTGACTTGCTTGTATTTTGTTTAGGATGTTTGTGTTATGTTCATCAAGAACATTGTCTGGTACAAGGGACCCTCGAGTAACAACTAGCCTGAAATATGAATTACCTAGGTTACAATTAGAATTTTAGTTTTAACTTATTACTGAAATATTGAGTTATGACCTGAAGAACAGCCACTTATGCTTCCAGATGGTCTCAGTAAAGGTTTAACCTTTTGTTCTTTTTCTGGTTCCTTGAGGAGTAACATTATTTGAGATTTTTGTTCTTTTTTTAATGATGGTATTTCTTGCTTTCCTCTTAAAACTGCTTTTACTGAATCTCATACCTGTTGGTATGTTTCATTTCCATTGCCATTGTCTCAAGATATTTTAAGTTTCCCTTCTAATTTCCTCATTGACCAGAGGACTGTTTGGGAGTATCTTTTAGTTTCCATGTATGTGTGAATTTGTGAAGAGTCCTGTTACTGATTTTAATTTATTTTAGGTGGGGTTTTTTTTGTTTGTTTGTTTGGGTTTTTTTGAGACAGGGTCTCGCTTTGTAGTTCGGGCTGGCCCTGAGCTCACTATGTAGCCCAGGCAAGCCTCGACCTCAGCAATCCTCCTGTCTCTGCCTCCCGAGTGCTGGGATGACAGGCATGAGCCACCATGCCCAGCACTGTGGTATGGTGGTATTGATTGCTGCTGGGCGTGAGTCACCACGCCCAGCATTGTATGTGGTTACTGGGATCGAACTCAGGGCCTTGTACTTGTAAGGCAGGTGCTGGAACCACTGAGCTAAATCTCTGGCCCTGTTTTTAGTTTTTTGAAATAGAGTCTTGCTTTGTAGTTCAGGCCGGCCCTGAACTCACTATGTAGCTCAAGTTAGCCTCGAATTTACAGCAATTCTCCTGCCTCTGCCTCCTGTGTGCTGGGATTAAAGGCATGAGCCACCATGCCCAGCATTGTGGTGTGTGGTACCAGAATCAAATTGGGACCTTGAACTTGGAATCTTGCTCTTGCCAGGCAGATGCAGGAACCACTGAGCTAAATCCCTGCCACGATTTTAATTTTCTACTGTTGTGTCTCCTTACATTTTCTGATGGGTGACCTTTGTGTGGTTGAGGGTGAAGTGGAAACCCCTGCTATTGCTCTACTGCAGTTTCACTCAGATCCTTTCACGTTCCTCTTAGTATTTAAAATGTTGGGTGCGTCTGTTGGGTATGTCCATCTCTATAGCTGGTGCATCTTCTTGGTGAACTGACCACTTAGCACTACATAATGTCTGTCTTTGTCACATGTTTACAATTTTTGACTTCATGTGAATTTTATCTGTTATAATTTTATATTGTTCCAGTGTTTACACTATTTGGACTTTTTTTTAATCACCAACATACGGTTTTCTCAACACATACATGGTACTTTATTCTAGAAAATTTGTTAATTACCAGTCTTTTAAAATGTATTTATTGTTTCATAAAACAACATAACTACTTTTACCTCTCTGTTCCTCACACTAATGTATTGTATTGTAACTTTTTAATTTTCTGTGTAACCAGTGTGCTATGTGCCATTGTTTTTTCAAATTCAATAATTATCTTTGTGACACAAACACGATACTATTTCACGTTGAAACAAAGTTCTGTTGATTTATCTCAGTGATTTCCATTTTCTGTTGTTCATTCCATTGTTGTTTTTTTGTTGTTGGTTTTTGAGTTTTGATTTTTGAGACAGGGTTTTGCTGCGCAGTTCAGGCTGGCCTCAAACTCATGGCAATCTTCCTGCCTCAGTCCCCTTAATGCTGAGATTATAGGTGTGTACACCTGGATTCCATGGCTTTTCATAAATGTAGCCTGTGCCTGAAATACCTATATATTTGTTTAAAAACTGTACATGAGAAAGCATAAAACAAAGATGAACAGAATTGCCTGGCACTAGGAATGCTGAGCAGGAGGATGGTCCCCAGTTTGAAGCCAGCCTGGGTTGTGTGAGTGCAAACCTAGCCTGGAAGATGTAGTGAGACCCTGTCTCAAAACACCTAAGGAGAAAAAAAAGGTGAACAAAATTATTTGTAAATGTCCAATAGCTTGTGTGGCTTCATGCTAACTACATATTTATTAAGACCCAATATAAACTTTGTTCGAGGTTTATTAGTAACAATTCTGTCAATTCATCTTTCAGGTTTAATAATGTATTCCTTTTTCTCAGATTTGATTAGGTAATATCCAAGTACTTTTAGTTTGCTACTGATTTAACTCTTACAGCAACCACGTGAGATAGGTGTTAGGGTTATGCAAAGACTGAGCTGTGGAAGAAAAAGCCAAGAGTCAAACAACCTGTATCCAATGGTGTCTATTCACAACCAGGATGTTGACTCTGTCCCTTAAATTTGCATAGTCCAGTCTGGTAGCCATTAGACACATGTGGCTGTAACAACTTAATTACACCTAAGCAATAAAAATTGAGCTCCTCCATTGCACTCGGCTGTATTTCAAGCGTTGAGTTTGGAGCTTGTGGCTGCCATATTGGATGACACCAGCAGGACATCTTTGCGCTGACAGTTAAGTTCTACTCAGCCGTGCTGACTTTGGCCGTTGTTTCCATGTTTTCACCGTTTGCTATGGCTGCAGGGGGCATGTGATGCGATGAGGTTAGTTACTCTTCTTCAGTTATTTGCTTATGTATGCGTAACTGGAACTGTCTACCATCTGGTGGAAAGGCAGTTATTATTCTTTGGCTCCTGACTCCATTAAAACCAGGTAATGCTTATCTGTAAGTTCGTCTGAAACTGGAGATAGAAGCCAACACCCGGGTCACCAGCTCCTTGACGCTGTGAAATCCCTCACCTGCTGTATGACACTATTCAGCTGGGAACTGTGCCAACGATGGAGACCAATACTAAATGCAAAAGAGGGTTGAGTCTGGTCCCCCTCTGTCTCTGGCGTGGTTCTTGGAGAATGGTGCACCCTCGGTGTTCAACACTGGCCGGTAATCCATGGATCACCCTTCTCTCCAGTGCCTGCTCTTGCATCGCTTTCTTCTGTCTTCACCTTTGCCGAAGAATAAACAGATTTTCAAGCAAGTGATGTGCAGGACTGTTGCTCAGCAAGGAGTTTGAAATCTTAAAGACCTTTACTGTGTGAGACACAGTGCCAGCAGGAGACAAATGAAGGTATAAAAAAATAGGAATTCTTCAAAGTTGTTTTTCCTGGATTTTCTTCAGAAAAATGTCCTCATTGCTTCTGTGACATGATAACATTCTTAATGTTTTCATGTAGCTTCTGCTTGTAGTGCCACATATTCCATTTGGTTCACTCTTTCACGAGAGCTCTATGGATTCATTGAACAGTGACATGTTGTTTTGTAATGTCATGAGGCATGATGCTGTTTTCTCCATACGTGGGGCACAGTGAACTGGAGGCAGATGTGACTTCCTACGCTGGTACTTCCCGCACAGCCCTGCCGTCGTGGGTGCGGGGTGTGGTGAAAAGTGGCTGGAAGCAGGAGACGGCATCACCTCTGAGCAGTGTGGCCGTGCACGTTGGCTGCCTTGCGCAGCGCTGTCCCACGGGTGCTGGAAGTGCTTATCTCTGGGCACTGCTCACCAACTGCCAGTGTCACCGGGATAGTTGTAAACTTCTCCCCTCGCAGTGGTGCCCTCTTGACGGGTGAGCGCCTGTTGGGCCGACAGTGTTCTTGTCAGACTCGGTAGTCCCTCGGCCACATCACTTAAAATTGGAGGAGAGTTTTCTACTCAGAATGAAAGCCTGTTACTTCACATAGTTAAGCATCTGCTGTCCCCACTCGGCATCTCTAGTTCCATACTCCTTACGCCGTGTAAGATGAACGTCAGTGTCCTTATTTTATAGGTGATGGAACATTAAGTATTACAGTGTGTGATTTAAATTAACTGCATTCTGTGTATAGCTACTGATACACATTCACGAACAAGAAAGACAGTTTTTCCACTCAGGGAACTTGGGGTTGCACAGCTAAGCAAGAAGGGTCAGCATTTTAACCTAGATGTGTCATGTCTGGAAGAGCACATTACCTCCTCTTTCTTCCACTAAAGCCACCTAAAGTACTTCCTGGAACAAGATTCTGTCAGCCACATTAATCAGAAGTAGTGAACTGCAAATCTCTTTACTGGACTTTACTGTTGTGCAGTGAGTATTGTGACCTTTGTCCTGCCGGGGGCTGCTGGAGAATGTGAATAGTGCCTCCGAGAGTAGAACAATGGACAGACTGTGGCCTTCAACACGGGCTGGGGCAGCCACCTGGACCAGGGTGGCTTTCCTCTGCCCATCTGTTTTTTTCGCTCTCATATCTGCTCTCTCTCTGCTTCCTTTCCCTCCCTTCCTTTCTTCTTTACACAGACTTTTGAGCCCTTAGCTGTTTCTCCATCTCTACCATGATGATAAAACAGTGCTTGAGGTCAAGGGTCGCATCAGCAGAATCCTTTCACTCCCTTTTCCTTTGTGCTCACTGTGGTCTTTAGGGATCATTGCATCCTTCCATCAGTGATAGTTTTTGGAACGCTGGCCAGAAGACTGATGCACCTTCACTTCACTGGTATTCGTACCTACATGGACTGGTGTGCCCACGACACACCGGTGTGCAGGCTGGTGTACATGGCTCTGCATGAAGAAGCACTGTGCAAGGACACATTATTTCAATTTCCTGCTCTCAGGCATGGAGTGAGCAGTGGCCTCCAGAGTGCTCCCCACCCTGTCAGGAATACCTGTGGCCTGTCCTGGCTGTTCTGTGTCCATAGTGTTAGATGCCATGGATGGAGGAGAGGAACAGGAAGCAACTCAGCAAATCAGATGACTCAACAACGTTAACATTTTTTGTTATTTCTCAAGATAAACTTTTACCCCAAAACATGTTCCTTGGGTGTGGAGCAGCCTTTGCCATTGATTCTGAGTCACTGAGGACACAGGTCATGTCATTATCCTGTTTATGATACTCATTGTCCTTTTAGCCCCATTGTGAGTCCCCATTTGAACATAACAAGGGCTCAGGTTTTACCAACTTGAGTATGAGAAAAGAAGGTGACTTTATCAGCCAAAGAGTAAATAATATTGCAGAGTGATCACAATTCTGGAAAATGAAGCCAGTGCCCTAAACAATCACCAAACCTCACCAAACCCAGTATCTGAAAAAATGCAAAGGAGATGGTCTGAAGGTGTCAGGGCAGCTTCTCAACTCCTGTGACTGTTATGTTATCACTGTATAGCAAGTACCCAGGAAAATCTGTGTTGAAAGTTACTTTAGTTTTAAATATAAACAGCCTTGATTGATTTTTATTTGAATTTTTTAAAAAGGCATTTCAGCTTTTTAAGTGTGTGAGTCTTGAACTTTGGGGTCTGGCCTGTTATCCTATATCAGAGGCTTCCCTTGACCTTGAAATCCAGTATCCAGATAGTAGCGCTGGAAAAGAAAGAATAATGCCAATTCTCACCCTGTGGTTTGGAAAAAAAAAAAATTATAAATGTTAAGCTCTCCATATCCAGCCCAAAAAATAGGAGTAGGTAGTATGATTTTGATGAAATTCATTGCACTTGAGTATTGCCTTTGGCTTTGAGAAGTGCATCTACATTCCTGGTGTTACAATATCCTTTTCTGAAATGACAGTGATTGTAGATGGTTGAGGGTGATGCTTGTGCCAGGGCTTGGCGGGTTGGTGGATACTCTACCTGCTGGCTGAGGGGAAACTTGATAGTCCCTGACTGGCCAGCCTAGTGACCTTGCCATCGGTGCTTTATAGATGTGGCTTATATCTTTGTGGACCTTCTGCTCTTTCACCCTCTGGGAGAAAATAAAGTCAGTAATATTCTGCTTATTTTATGGTTGAGCAAACAAACTTGGAACCATGTGTTCTGTGCTTCTATTAATGAAATCCAGGCTTGTCCTGGCACTGATTAAAAATCTGCTCTGCAGACAGACACCTCTGTACACAGTAATCCCATGCCCAGAATCCTTCCCTGTGAAGTCACTGGACTTCCCGTGTCCCTTACACCTTGCAGATGTGGACCCAAGTCCCTTGTTGCAGTAGTGGGCCAGGGGTAGCACTCTACATGTTGTGATTTTAATTAGCAATGGTGGGTTCTAATTGAAAAATAGAGATGTCTTTTCCCGGGGAAAGCTTCTAACATCTTGTGAGTATCTCACTTTCAGGGGACAGTTTATAACATCAGGTTTTGATTCTCAGGCAGTTATTTTACCATTCTGAGAGAAGCCAACTATTATCCTAAAAGGTCAGTATTTGGTTTCCATGCTTAATGGGACCAGCAAGTTTCATGGTTATTTTTCTGTTAAATGCAGATGTTCTTTGCTGCATTATAGGTGGTTGCCTGTGATTCCGAAGATTGCATGCTAGAGCTGGCTATTTCTTCATTTCTTATTCCACTGATGCCTATGAGGGCCCAGCAGAGGCATACCTCGACTGATCTACAAAAGGAAAATGCATGTACATCTGAGAATAGAAGGGAACTCAAGAGCAACGGAGCCTTTGAAAAGCCCTTCTCCGGCTTACATTATTAACGTTTAGTTTTCGAGGCCACAGGGCCAGCATTGAGCCCAGTCTCTCATGTGGAAACTGATTTGGAGTGAAAAACAAAAACATCCTCACACCACCACCACCAGAAACTAACCTTTACTCACACTGGATGAAGATCTGACTGGTTTGAAAACTCCAATTTTCTCAGTTCCCCCGAGCTTAGAGAATCATGTGGAGGATGCTGTTATAATGGTCCATCCCTCCCAGGTTACGCCCCTACCTGTACCTCAAGTGGTTCAGTTCGGCACAGTTATGGCCAGGGAGGGAGAAGCAGAGATCTGCAGGGTCCGGCCTGGACTTGCTGGCCCTCAGAGGAGCCTAGTGGGGTCTCCTGTTCGGCTCCTTGTGTGAGGGACACCCGGAGGTGCAGCATCTGTCTTATCCTTGGCAGATGGAGGCAGCCAGGGCAGCCAGGATCACGGCCTTGTCGTCCCTGCCATGTCTTACATGCCACACAGACCTGCCTGGCTGCTGTCCTTGGGGTTTTGGAGTGTGGACGAAAGGCGAGCCCTCCCTCTTGAGCCATGCGTCAGGCGTCCCTCGGCTTGCTTGGGACAGAAGCTCATCTTCCCCGCTGCAGAACACAGGAGGATTATCTTGTTTCCAGATGTAGAAACAGAAGGCTGGGATGTTAAATATTTAGATTTATTCAGCAGAGTCATAAAATTGGATTTCAGATCTCCAAGGCTGACTTCAGAACCATTTACCCTATGGCATTTTCAAGGAGGAATGTCTTACACAAGGCACATAACATAGTATTTGCATGGTGTATGGCAAATGAGATGGGCTTATTAAAATGTTGTGATCTTGGGCTGGGGATTTAGCTCAGTGGTTTTGGTGCCTGCCTTGCAAGTGCAAGGCAGTTTAATCTTGGGTAACCACATACAATACCGTAGGGTGTGGTGACTCATGCGCACCAGCAATCACATACCACAGTGCTGGGCATGTTAACTCACGTCTGTAATCCCAGCACTTGAGAGGCAGAGGCAGGAGGATAGCTGAGTTTGAGGCTTGTCTGGGCTACATAGTGAGCTCAGGGCCAGCTTGAACCATACGAAGCAAGAACCCTGTCTCAAAAAAAAAAAAAAAAAAGTTCTGATCTTTCCCACAATCACCACTCTGTTCGTGCTCTTGGGTTCTGATTCTCATTCAGTTATCTTCTATTCGATCCTTTTCTCTGAAGAGGTTGGTAGTTGATTTCCAAGCTTAATTAAACAATTGAGTTTAATGAAGAATAGTAGGTGCTGTATATGTTTGTTGAAAGAGTAATTCTCTTAGAATATTTCCTAAGGAGCTAGGAGTGCTGGCACACAACTATAATCCCAGCACTAGGAGGTTGAGACAGGAGGATTGCATGAGTTTAAGGCCAGCCTAAGGTGCACAGCACGGCCCTATCTTAGAACAAATAAGCCAGGGATATTTCTTAAGTGCCAGTCCAAGGAGGCTGCTGTATACACTTGTGATAAGAAAGCTGAGATGTTGTCTGTTTACAAAGTGCCGAGAAACCAGATGTGTGGGTTCCATGTGGACTGTGCCACTGGCTGAGAGCTGTGTGACGTGAGGGGTGACAGCCTCACTCTGTCTGTAAGATGGAGGCAGCCCTCTGCACTGCATCGTAGTACTGCAGAACTAACGGGAACATCACATCTGAAAGTCTTTAAAGGGACTGGCAGAGCATTTGATAAACATTAGCTTTTATAACATACCCATGCAGCTGTCTTTACTGACATACACGTGCCCTACCAAAAGTGTTTCTGGTGCGTGAAGCAGAGTTGAAAACAAGATCCTTGTGTGATCGATGCAGAAAGTTGAGTGTGATCCATGGGAGTTCCCACATCCAAATATGGCAGAGTCAAAACCAAAATGTATGTGTCCTTGCTGTGTGCTGTTTTTCATTATGGAATATAAGCTCATTGTGAGTTTTGGTGACTGTATTTTTAAAAATATGAAATAGTTATGTATTCTTCTTCATCTCTACAAACCATAAAACATTGCTCATACCTGGCTCCCATTTCTGTTTGGGGGTAGTCAATTCTGCTTATCAGAAAATGCTTTGTCATGCTATCTTACTGCAACTCATTATGACGGAAAATTGAAGCAGCAAAAATGACAGCAGAAATCAGCAATGCAGCCCTTTGAAATTCAGTTCTTAAGGGCTGGGCTCTCTGGGGAAGGGTGAGGGAGCCCTGTTGGTTCACTGTCCGGTGAACCAGCCATCACTGGTGACAACTGTTTAAACTCTGTGGTATTTACTCTAAGTATGCAACAAATTAAATATTTATTCAACAGTGTCTACTCAATATGCAAGAATAACAAGAGTCCATGACACTTGAACTCTGCCTTCGATGGAAGCTCCGTTCCAGGCAGATGTGGCCAAACACAAGGTGCTGTCAGTCTGGGTTCCTGGTGAGGGGTCGTGGTGCCTTCTGGGAGGAAGCTGCCAGTGGTGTTTCTGTTCCCTCAACCATATTTCACAGACCTTCTTGTTTCACAGGAGTATGGGCAGAGGTCAGTCGGCCCCTCAGGCACGAGACACAGCTTCTCCCCCACTCGAGTCCCTGCTCATGAAGTTGACTTGTGACTTCAGAAGTGGGGCAGGTACCTCTGGCACCCTCAGTTTCCCAGGGTAGGAAAGTGGCCCAGAAGAATAGAGAAGCCTTTTATCCCCCCCCCCAACAAGACTGACTTTATTTGAAGCAGTGAGGGGATGTTCAGACCCAACAGTTCTCTAGAACAATGGCAGTTCGATGGTAAGAAGCTTAAAAGAGGAAGCCAGGCGTGGTGACACGTCTGTAATCCCAGCACTGGGGAGGCAGAGGCAGGAGGATTGCTGAGTTTGAGGCTTGCCTGGGCAACATAGTGAGCTCAGGGCCAGCCGGAACTACAAAGCAAGACCCTGTCTCAAAAAACTAAAAAAAAAAAAAAAAAAAAAAAAGCTTAGATGTGTGACAGTCGGAGGCCAGCTGTTTTACCGGAGAACCTAGAAAAGAAAGCCAGACTAAGCATTCCTGAGGTGAGGAAAACAATTTAAAACTAACCATTACAGACTGGCCTAAAAATAATACTCTGCTTGAATTTAAGTCAAATTGTGGAGCAATTCGTAGGCCAGAGAATTGTTGGAAAGAAGAGGATAGTCAGCAAGTGATCAGGAGAGACCAACAGCTGGCTGTGACGTAATCGAGAGGGACAGCTAAACAGAGCAGGGAAGGAGACAAAGCCCTGCTGAGGCCACTGCCACCAGGTAACCGCGCAGCCCAGTGGTTTCACACTGTCCTAGTGGAGGGACAGGGATTTGAGCTCACGGAAGTCACTCAGCCAGCTCAGTAAGCAAATGAGAAACAAAAGCTTCAGAAAAGTAGGGGAGAAATGAGTATGCAGAGCTGCTGTTATATATTACCAGAACATGATTGGTCAGAAGGAGGAGAAGGACAAAGAGGAAGAGAGGAAGGAGGAGGAAGAGGAACAAAACTCAACTCATACCTAGGAGAATGAGCAGTAGAGGTGCCTACAAGGGTGTCTAGGTGTCAAATGAACTGAAACTTCAAAGCAGCCATTAAAAATGTTTTAAAAATCCAGTGGCCCAATACTTAAAGAAATAAAGGAAGCTATGATGACAGTGTGTCACTGGGAAGTATAGGTGATGAAGTAAAAAATTATAAAAAATGATCAAGTGGAATCTCTGCAGTTGAAAAGCATCCTGAATTTAAAAATTCACCAGCAGGGACAGAGAGTAGATGGGAAGTCAGTGAGTTGGCAGTGAAGTTGGCAGTGACTGATGAAGACTTTGCGATATGAGGAAGAGGAGGAAGAAATGAGAAACTGAAGAGCATCTCAGAGAAATGGGAGAGGTTGCCGTATGTGCCCAAATGCACATAATGGGAGCCCCAGGAGAAGAGGAGAGTGAGAGAAAGGAGAAAAAGTGCCGAAGGAAGTCATGGTTAGAAATATCCCCAAATTCTGTGGGAGTCAGTCTACACATCTAGGAAGCCCAATGAGTTATAAGCAGGAGAAATGCAAAGAGACCCACAAACCTCATGTTACAAATGCTAAAATCCAAAGACCAAATGGAACCTTCAACCGCTGGGAGAAGAACTCAAATTGTGTAAATGAATCCACAGGGACCAACGCTGATTTCACCTCAGAAGTCCAGAGCGCCGAAAGGGGAAAACAAACTATCAGCCAGGACTCTTTGGTCCAGCAAATGTGTCTCTCACAAACAAAAGCAAAATAAATATATTTCTGGACTCATGAAAACTGAGAATCTGTCCCCTTATGTCCACCTCAGAACAATAAAGGAAGTTTTCAAGGTTACAGACAAGGAAAGGGCAAACAGAGGTGATAAAATTCTCACAAAATGAACAAAACCCAGAACACCTGCAAAAAACAACTATGACAGAGACAACATGAATATATATTTCTCTTCTTAACTAATTTAAAAAGCAATTGCAAAAACTAGACTTTTGGGCCAAAAATGTGTGAAAATGTGATATATGTGATGTATAAACCCAATGGAAATTGATAGGGACTGAAGTGTGTTAAGTAAGGAAATGACGCTAAGTGATAATGTGATTCCACAGAACAAGTGAAAAGAATTAGGGCTGGTAGATAAGAATATTGACAGGGTCTTACTGACAGGCCTTGCTTACCTTTTTTTTTCTTTGCTTCTTTAATGCACATGAAAAATAGAAGAGGGAGGAATACTTACTCTGTGAGGTCAATATTTTTTCTAACATACATACACAAAAACATAACAAGAAAACTACTACAGACCAATAATATGAATAAAGATGTAGAAATCTTCAACAAAATAATATGTCGAATGCACCAACATATATGAGGTCACTCAAAATATAGTGAATGTTTAAAAAAGATTTATTACAGTAAAAGACATTGCCATAATCCTCTTCAACCTCCATTTGAACACATTTATTGTATCCATCTTGCCACTCTCTGAAGCAGTTCTGGAGTCCTCTTTATGAAATGTGATAAAACTATAGTGACTGCTGCCGCCAAGCAGCATCTACTGGAAAAGGCAGCTCCAGGAAACACGCTATGTCCCCATCCACGTTAGTCATTGCATCTAGCCCTACGTGACTTCTGGTTCTTTTCCAAAGACAGAATGAGCATGGAAGGAAAATGTTTTGAACTAACTCAGGACATCATGGCACCCAGGAGAAACTAGAGACACTGGGAGCTGCTTCAGAAAGAGGCAGGGAGGATGCAGCAGTCCATTGGAAGTGAGGGAGAATCTTTTGAGGGGGACTCAGGAACTGTTTTACTATAATAAATTTTTAAAATTTTTAAACATCTACTGAATTCTTCAATCATATCTCATAAAGTGTGTTCAACATCAAGAGCAAGTGGAATTTATTCCAGGAATGTAAGCTTTGTTTAATGCCTGATGATCAGCTAATACAATAAATTATAACAGTAACATGAAGAACAAAAGATAAAGCATTGGACAAAATTTAACTCCACTTTATGATAAAAACGCTCAAGAAACCAAAAAGAAGGGAACAGACTGGAGTAATATAAGGCACCTATTTTTATTAACATATATTACTTGTACAAATGAATGGATTTCATTGTGACATTTCCATACGTCCATATCATAAATGGCACATATTAAAAACCAATAGCTAAGATTATACTTAATGGTTAAAGACAAAAGTTTACCCTTCCTAAAGTCCAGTAAAAAAAAAAAAGTTCATTCTCTCCAACATTGCACTGGAGTTTGTGGTCAGAATTATTAGGCAAGAATATGAAATAAAAGATTCCCATATTGGGAAGAAATAATTAAAACTGTTTATATTTGCAGTTGACATGATCTTATATATGAGGAAACCCAAAGGAATTGACTAAGTACTATTGGAATTATTAAACAACATTGCAGATACAGAATCATACACAAAACTAAATTGTGTGTGTGTATGCAATGAACAATTTAAAGACATTGAATAAATTTCATTTTATAGTGTCATACAAAAGAATAAGAGTAGTTTTAACAACATAAGTATAAAATCTACGCTGAAAACTACAACATTGAAAGATTTTAAATTGAAAGGTACTAAGGTGTTAAGCCATTATCCTTCAAATTGATCGATATGATATGATGTGATCCCTATCAGAACTTCAACTTCCTTCCTTGCAGGAATCCATAACCCAATCTGAAGACTAAGGAACGTGAAAGACCCAGGATGCACAAGAAAGTGCTTGAAAAAGAACAAAATTGGGGGCTTCTCACATCTCAGTTCCAAAACAGACTACAATGCTGTAATAGTCAAAGCAATGCGGGGAAACATAGGCAGATTGTCCTGTGGGATAAAATAGAGTCCAGAAAGAAAGCTTTCATTTATAGGGAACAAAGGTAGCAAGAGAGTTCGGTGGGAAAAGGCAGTCTTTTCAACAAATGGTGCTGAAACACTGGGGTGGCCATGTGTTAAGTAATGAATTGGAATCCCAACACCCAAGCATATACAGAGATTAACTCAGATTGGACAAAAGACTTAAATGTAAGAGCTACAACTATCGGACTCTTGAATAAGAGAGTTTAAATCTTTGTGATCTTGATTTGGCAATTATATGATACCAACAAAACATCTTAGAAAACCAGGAGGAAATCTTTACAAAATGGATTGTATCTAGAATATATGAAGAACTCTTACGACTCAATTATATAAGATGGTCCTATTATAAAATAGGCAAAGGATCTGAACAGACATCTCCTCAAAGAAGATATACAAATAGTCAACAAGCAGAGGAAAAGATATTATACCTCATGAGCTATCAGGAAATACAAGTCACAATTAGAGGGAAGCAGCAGCACTTGACACCCACCAGTATGGTTAAAATTAAAAAGACCATAAAAGGGCCAGAGGGTTAGCTCAGTGGTTCCGGCGCCTGCCTCGCAAGCGCAAGGTCCTGAGTTCGATCCTCGGTAACCACATATAATGCTGGGCGTGGAGACTCACGCCCACCAACAACACCGCATACCACAATGCTGGGCGTGGTGGCTCACGCCTGTCATCTCAGCACTCGGGAGGCAGAGACAGGAGGATTGCTGAGTTCGCGGTGGCTTGCCTGGGCACCATAGTGAGCTCAGGGCCAGCCTGAACTACAAAGCGAGACCCTGTCTCAAAAAAAAAAAAAAAAAAAAAGACCATAAAAGATATGTTACGGATGTGGAGAAATCAGAACTCTCAGACACTGCTTGTGGAAATGTAAAATGGTACAGTGCTCTGAAAAGCAGCTTGCCAGTTCATCAAAAGAGTGAACAGCTACCTTCTGACCCTAGCAATTGCAATCCAAGAGAAGTTAAAACCTGGATCTCAAAGTCTTATACATAAATGTTCATAACAGCCCAAAGTTAATGCAGTCCAAATGCTTATCCACTGACGAATGGCTAAGAAAAAGGTATATGTCAGTGCAGTGAAACATTATTCAGGAATGAAAACAAATACTGGTGCACGCTACAACTTGGCTAAACTTTACAAACATTAGGTAAGAGGGGCCAGTTCCAAAAGACCAAACATTGTGCCATTTCACTGGGGTCAAGTGTTCGGGAGACGCAGATCTGCCTGTGTCCACAGAAAGTGGATAAGTGGTTGCCCGAGGGTGGGCGCGAGAGAGAGGAGGGGTGAGGTGTCACTGCTGGGGGTACAGGGTTTCTTTCTGGGGTGATGAAAATGCTCAGAATTGATTTATATTTTTAATTGAATTCTTCATTGGTATATTTTATATACAGTTCACAATCATGCACAACATTGGGAAATTTGTCCCAGTATATGACACAGTTAACTCTCATTTTAAACCACATCCCTACCCACCCACCCCCTAAATACATGCTTTTATTTTTTTTTGGAATCATATTTATTCCTTCCCCTCATTACGTTCCCACACCAAGTTCCCTTTGGAAATTGCCTATTTTACATATACTATGATACATTCTAGAACTCATTTACATCTACAGGTGCTCATATCAAAGAAAAGATCAGAACTGATTTCTGTACAACTCTGTTACTATACAAAGTGTAAGCCTTGCGCTTTACACTTCAAACAGACACACACACAGGATGTGGATGCATCTCAACTGCTCTTACAGGGCGAAGGCGGTACTGAGACAGCAGGTCAGATGGCAGAGGAGCTGCAGGGAGGGGTGGAGGAGCCCAGATAGGGAGGTAGGGTCACACCTAGGAAAGGAAGAAGGTTAGGGTGTGGAGGGTGAGAGAGCGTTGGTTTGAGAAGCACCAGCACTGAGATGGGTGTCGTGGATGTTAGGGATTTGAGGAAATGCTCAGTATCGCACTCGCAAATGTTCACCCTTCACAGTGATTGTATTTGCTTGTTTTCCTTTTTGCAAAGTGGAAAATTTCACATTTGATTTACTGTCTGCTCAAGTCCCGGAGGACAAACCTCTTATTGGAGCCTGAAACGTTGCCAGCTGTAATCATTGGTGGCTGTATCTCTAGGATTGTACCAGACCTTGAGTTTGACCTCAAGGAGAGAGGCAACTGGCAATTTATTGTTCTCAAACCATTTTTATGGAAAAATGAATTCAATTTTGAAAATTCCTTTGATGCAATATGATGAAATTTCACAACTTTAAATCAAGCTTGATCTGCCAAAATATGTTCCCACATCAGTCTTCTGTTTTAGGGTGGTTATGATTTAGAAACCTTTCAGCAATTCTATTTTTGACAATTTTTTTCTAATTTCGTCAGCTGGATAGTGACCATGCTATAATTTGTAGCTTCGCTTTTGTAGTTTCCACTTCCACAGAAACTTGATATTTGATCGATAGATTCCCAAGGAAACTGAGAATGGTTTAGAACTGGCCCGCGGAACATATTAGCAGCACTAGACGTCGGTCGTCATTACTGTCCACCCAGTGGAGAGCTGCATTGGGGGGTGGGTTGTAAAGCGTTCATCCTCGAGAGGGATTGTCATGTAAAGGGACAGGTAACCCTGAAAGAGGGCATCTGACAGGATGGATTGAATGGTGTGTTCGAGGGATGCCCGGGTGCTGTGTGGAGACAGGAGGCCACCATGGGCAGGAAGGATGGGGAGGAGAAACAGATGTGTGAAAGGCTCTCAGAAGTGACTCAGACTTTCAAAGTTGTGTGTTTGAGTGGAACTGTGCCTACATTTGCACCCTTTTCAATCCAAAAATCCTTAGTAGTTAACAACACTGTAAAGCATTTTAAAAGAAAACATAGCAGTGTCTATATATTTTGGTCAAGAATTTAAAATACAGGGGACAGATGTCCAACAAAAATGAACTTAAGGCCAGAACAGAATTTCCTGATCTTGTCATAACTGAAACAGGAGGCTTCAGACCTGAGGAAAGTGAAAGGACATGATGGCATCCTTTCCCACCCCACGGCCGGACCTGTCTTTGTGTGCAGCCCTGCTGCAGGCGCAACGCACATTGTGTGGCTGAGGGGAGACAGACCTGGACTCACTGATTTCCAGCTCAGTGACCACAGGGCAGTGTTTGCACCCAAGTCTTGGAGGAAGCTCAGTTTCCCGGCATCTGGCTACCTTGGGCCTGTGCCATGGAGAGAGCCTGGACCCTGTGACTGGTGCAGTATTTTCATGGCCATTTCAGGCACCTGCAGTTCTTCACTACAGTAGCGAAATTTATCATTGCAGTGGACGGAAAAGACTGAAAAACTGTGTGGTGAGACAGACAGTGGGCAGGAAATAGCCCTGGTGTCAGGATAACAGTAATTTTGACTTGTTAGGCCAGGGAAGGGAGTCAGAGACTGAGAACCACGGCCCTAGGTATTCCCAAGAGAGGAAAGTGTAGGTCAAAACACCAAGTGAGAACACTTAGATCCTGCGTGAGTTCGGATAGGGCCTGAAAGGGTTGATGTGGTCTCACGAGAGTTTGTGTAGGATCCCGCAGGTGCTGGTCAGGACTTGGGGATTTATTTGGATTCCAGTGGGCAGTGACTGTGGGTTGGGGTGGTGCTGTGGGAAGCGTGGCCTTCAACGTCTGTGATGATGAAGAGGGTGCGCTCGCCGTGCTGAAGGTTCAGGTGCTCCCTGCAGAGGATGGGGTGGAAGTGGCCCGGCCGCTCAGCTGGACATTCGTGGAAAGGAAGCAGCTGCAAACCCATCTCTGCTGCAGATGGGTGACCTGGGCTGAGCTCAGAAAAGCAGAGCACCCATTTCCTGAGGCTGCACCAGCCTGAGTGTCTACAGAGCTCGTGAAGACTCAAAGAGTCGAGGATCCCTGCATGTCGAACAACCTTTAGAAACGTTTCTGGCAAGAATTCTTTGGTTATTTTCAAGGGCCCGAGGAATGAGCGAGGTGGCGTGTAAGGAACAGGAGGCCTGCAGGAGGCCTGCAGGGGGCGCCGCAGCCCCTAACCTAGCAGCTGGACCTCCTGCCACTAAGACCCAGTCTGGTTCTGAGGGGGAGCCAGCCGAGCCTCAGGCTGCCCGCATTTGGAGTCTCTTCTCACATACACAAGCCTCTCGGCCGCCGCCGAGGCCTCCAGTGCTGCTTTCCACCTGCCCTCCTTCACAGCCACAAAACTTCCAGCCATGGGAGGTGGTAGGTAGCCAAGCTAAAGAAACAGTGTTCAGGGACTGGAAAGGCAAAGGCCTCCTGAGTGTAGGCAGTGCAGAGGATATCTCTACGGAAGGCGGTCAAGTCCAGACACAAACAGCTTCCTACAAGCAAGCACAATAATTCAAAGACACAAAAACATTCCCCATGCCTGCAGGCTCTTTTCTGACCTTCCAAAATCTCCAGCCTGTCCAGCATACCCATTTGACAGATGAACCTCATGGAAGCATGGAAGTTGTACAGTTTGGGGGCCTGGAGTTGGATTTGAGAATGTGAGCATGTGGTTTTTATCCTAGGGCCACCATGGGTGTGATGCATGATCTTGGAAAGAACGGCTTCCCTGATCCTCCATGTCCTCATCTGGATGTCCAGAGGAAGCGGCACTCGGTCTTGGGCCTGGTACACTAAGTGCTCAATGAATGTGGCTGTTTCTGCTACTGCTGCATAGGGAATAAGATCAGACACGAAGTGTTTGTGGCAAAGCTGTCAGATTTCCCCTCATTATGAGATTTCACGTCAAGGAAATCCAGCACTGGACTTCCAGGCACCATGGCATGGGGTGTGTGTGTGTGTGTGTGTGTGTGTGTGTGCATGTATGTGCACATGTGCATGCACGCCTGGACCGTTTCTGAAACATAAAACAAAGGAGAACTGGAGAAAGCCGAGCCAGGTCAGGCGGTGATTTGTATTCGAGGCTGGGGCGGGGCAGAGAGAGAGGCTGCCTTTGGCCCAGTGTTCCTTCGCAGGCGCATCTGTTTCACCTTAAGCATGGGGTCCCTCTGGGGATGTTTGTAAAGGAAGCGGATCTTTCCCTCAGGTCTCCTCCAGTGCTGCCATGTGGCTCGGCAGAGGCCACGGGCATCCAGAGCCTGTGCACAGGCTGCTCTGCCCCCGGGAGCACTCAGTTACTGAGCATGAGCATGGCCTGCCCGTGACAGTCAGGAGGGAACAATTTTCCGTCTTTCAAATCTACAACAGATTTGCACTGACACCCTGGAATGAAAAGCCATCCTGTCTCTGCTGTTTGCAAGAGCAGCTCCCAGCATGCTGCTCAGGTATGTTCTGTGTCACAGCGTACCCTTTTAAGGGCGACAACCTTTCGTCTGTTGACTGTTTTGGGAGTGTGGCTTTGACAGGATTTGATTCACCCTTCTGGGAAGATGTTGCTGCCATATTCAGAGATGGCGGCTGCTGGTATTTAAGGACCTGCGTATACAGAGTACTCCATCCATCAATCCAGGGCATCACTGAGATTCATCACTGAGAACTGAGTAATTTTAATATACTTACTAGAGGGAGGCAATGTAGTATAAGAAGAATATGGGCATCATTTTTAATTTTTAATTTATTTTTTGAGACAGTGTTGCTTTGTAGTTCAGGCTGGCTCTGAGCTCACTATGTAGGCCAGGCTGGCCCTGAACTCACAGAGATCCTCCTGCCTCTGCCTTCCCAGTGCTGGGATTACAGGCCTGAGCCACCAGGCCCAGCATTGTGGTGTTTGGTACCACTGATTGCTGGGATTATAGGCATAAATCACCACACCTGGAATTGTGGTATGTGGTTACCAGAGATTGAACTCAGGACCTTGAGGATGCAAGGCAGATGCCAGAAACACTGAGCTAAATCCCGGCCCTCATAATTTTTAATTTTTATTTGTCTGTGCTTGCAGAATGAAATGATCACATTCACCACGGGGCACTGGGGCATCCTTATGGCACAGCTTTGTTCTTTTCGTATCCCCTTTGTCTCCATCTCTTGGTCCCCTTCGCATCTGCAAAAGAGGATGAACACTGAAGTCAGAAGGGTGAGCTCCGGCCCTCTGCTCTCCGGTGTGTGACTCCAGGTCGCTTCCAGCCAGTCCTCTGTCAAACAGTCCCAGATACAGGCTCCCTCCAGAGCTCAAGGCTCTGGCTCTGTCTGGGAAGGGTCAGGTGTTCTGAACGTGGAGTCACCTTCTCTGTCCCTGAGAACCCTGATGGATAGAGGTAGAAATTACATCCGTGCAGGCTGCACCTAAAGTGGGAGCATGGGTTTCTTCAGCACAGGAGGGACCATTTTTATTAGTTTTCCTGTGATAATGTACCTTCAGGGCCAGGGCTCTAGTTCTTTGAATTTCTGCCCGAAAAATGCCAAAACATCACAAATCCAACTGAGAATGGAAGCAATCACCTTTCCTGGGCTTTCCAATGACCCATGATATTCTGTACTGCAAATGTAAAAACTAAAAAAATACTGCAAAGGAAATTAATAATGGTGACACCAAACAAATCAGGGTTGATTCAAAACTCAAGTAGGCAGAAGAACAGATGGAGAGACAGCTTCAGGCGGCTTAGCCCTCCTGAGGAGCTACTGATAGACTTGTTTGCTTCTTTGTTTTGAGGCAGGGTCTGCTATTGCTCAGGCTGGGTTTGAACTTGTGATTCTCCTGGCCTGGCCTCCTGGGGGCTGGGATTATAGGTGTGCACCGTCGCATCCAGCTCCTGAGGAACTTTTATGGAGAACTGAAGGGGAGAAGTTGGAGATTTCTGGACAGATGTGCAGAAAGTCCACAGGGCCTAGGTTCCAAGGCAGATGGCCCAGACCTCCAAGCTCCAGCTGGCCTCCGACTCTGCTTGTAGTTGCCTCCAGCCTCGCTCTCATTTAGAAGGTGCTTCCCTAAACCAGCCTCCCTTCTGTCTCCCTCATTGCAATAAAAAACCTTCTGGAGAGTTGTCTGGTTTTTGGCTCCTCTGCACTGTTATGTAGTGAGATCCAGTGAGCCCGCTGGACAGGTGGCCGCCAGGATGAGGGCTGGGCCAGCTCTGTAAGTGGCCGACTGGTGACCAGCACAGGGTCCGAAGAAGTCTTCCAGCAGGTGTCATGGGGCATAGGAGTACACCCTCAGCAGGTGGGGAGCCCTGGGTCTTGCCCTCAGCCTCCAAAAGCGGAAGCAAAAGGTACAGTGTGGGCGCCTGCATCATAGTCCCATCCAGGGCACTTACTAAAAACTCGCCCTGGTCCACCTCCCCAGACTCTCAGGGCAGGAGATCTGGAAATGCACACGCCCATTATGCTCTTGGCAAAACCAGGTCTTAACAGAGCGGGCGTAGCTCCAGTCCTGGAGGCTCAGTGCGCCTGCGCAGACACGGGCGCTGCGGCCAATCAGAAGGCGCCGTTGCCATCTGGCGGGAAAGCGAGCGAGTCTTCGGATGACAGTGTAAGTCTGAGGGAACAGCTGCCCGGCGTCGTCTTCGCAGGAGGGAGACGGCAGTCCAGGAATTTCAGACCCAAAAGACTTCGCTCAGCCTCGGGCCCGCAGGGAGTGTGTTCACGCCGCCTCCGCCCTGCCGCGCGCTTCTCCACGCCTGCGGTAAGTGTGCGGCCCGGGACCGAGCAGGGCCCGGGACCGAGCGCGGAAGCCCTGTCTCTCGCCCGGACCGTCGGAGCTTCGCCCTGCGGGGCCCTGGCCGGGTCTGAGTGAAGCAGCTGAGGGGGCACCGCTCCAGAACGTCCGCCTCCGCCGCTGGGCCAGGATAGAGGGGCCGAGCTGCTGTGGGCCTCTTCACACATTGCGGGGCTGCCCTCAACCAAGGCCTCCTTGCTCCCGGGTAGAAATCCACAGGGCCTTTGAGCCAGCAGTGGACGGATCTAAGTCACTGGTTTGCGGGAAGGAAAGGGCCTTCTGTGGCTTCCTCCAAGGCCATCGGGAGAGGACAAAAGGTTCCAGCCAGGAGCGCAGGACGGCCTGCTGTGACTCTGAAACTCTCCTCTCACTCCCATTTCCTAGGAGTAGTTTATTATCCCTGCAGTTCCGTGGCAGCCTTCTGTTTTGTTTTGTTTTGCCAGACTTGAAGGAAAACTCCAATGCGGTGATTTTCCAGACTTTTACCATAAATTTTTAATGGTCCAAGGGAAGGAAAAAGAACGGTAAATTGAACGTTTCCCTGCAAGGGACGCACATGCAGAGAGGAAGGAAACTCCCAAGGCCCCCGTGATATGATGGGAGCTCTCAGAAGACACTGGCAGCGTCCATCGCTCAATCCACAGGCATCTGACGGAAATGAATTAGTTCCTGTTTTTGTCTAAGGGTGGAAAAGGGATTAGAAATAATGAACAACCCTGTAGTTGGCCTTGAGCTTGTAAACAGAGATAAGTGTCCTGAAGTATTTCCTGGGAGAAGTGCTTCACTAAGTGCAGGGCCAGCTCTGGTGGTCTTCTATTCTAACTGGAAAGGAAAGATTTCTATTGCTTTTGTTATTTTTTGGAAAAAAAAAAAAAGAGGGTACTATTTTTATGCTGAGGAGTGCAGCCACTACATAGGAATATTTACAGCTGCTCTGAGCATGCTTTGCGCCTTCTACTTCTTGTGTTGGCCAAATCAATATCATACTAAAAGCTAGGGATTTAGCTCAGTGGTTCCAGCGTCAGCCTTGCAAGTGCAAGGTACCAAGTTCCCTGGTGCCACACTGAAAAAAAAAGATATGCATATAATTTCTTAATAGTCGTGGATGGATTGTAAATTCCTTTGGGTCAGTATTGTGCTAAAATTGGGTCTTATCTTGTAGGAAGTAAAAAAACAGCACTAAATATTTCATTTATTTTAATTTTCAATTATTTCGCTGCTGGGGATTGAACCAAGCCTGTGGCCCTGGCTTAACTGTCATTTTATAGACAAGGAAGCTATGCTCTGGGGATGCACAAAGAGAAAAGTGTGAGGTTTGTGATTTGAGTGTCAATAATCTGATTGCACTGATGGGGTTAACATAACCATAACCTTGTCATTTCCTTAGGGCTACAGAAATTCTCACTCCATTTTACAGGGACTAAGTACAAGAGAGAGGACATTAGGAGAAGGAAGTGAAGGACTTCAGGGAGGCTGGACCTGGAGAACATGGGATCAGGACTGCTGGCCTTCTGATCCTGTTTCCAAAGCATTTTAGCTTTGTCCTTCAGTTTTGTTCTTCCACTAACAATGTGTGTTCTCAGAGGCAAATGATGGTGTCCTTGATTCTGGGTCTTTCTCACCTATAAAAAGAGGACATTGTAACAAGTGGCCATTACAATTCTTCAGTTTTTAACATTCTACAATATATATGGTTCTGCCTCCCAGACACTCTGGACTCTGAGGAGATATAAAAGTATTAATAGTGTGTGATGCAGATAGAAGTTCAACTGAATAACTGAAGGGTCTCAGGATGGTCATGGAGTCACTGCCACCTGCCAGGGAGGCAGAGAGGCAGACAGAAGTGATTTGGTCAAGGAACTGAAGACTTAAGCTGGGCTGTTAGAATTTGGTTTAATTGGACTTAGAACAAATTCCAAGATGGGTACATGCTCTTTGTGATAATCAGGGCTATAGCAGTGTGTGAGATGGTAGGAAAGGTAGGACAGTAAGAGAAAAGGTAAGAGCAGTAGCCTGCAGGCGTGGTGACTCATGCCCACCAGCAATCAGTACCATACGCTATAGTGCTGGGTGTGGTGGCACACACCTATTATCTCAGCATTTGGGAGGCAGAGGCAGGAGGATTGCTGAGTTTGAGGCTTGGCTGGGCTACATAGTGAGCTCAGGGCCAGCCTAAACTACAAAGCGAGACTTTCTCTCAAAAAAAAAAAAAAAGTCAGTAGGACTGGTTTCTTTCTTTGCCTTGTAGATGATGCTGTCTTCTATCTTCACACATCAGTTGTATGTTGTCTGATTTGATCCTCCTGTTCTTATAAAGACATCTAGTCATGCTATATCAGAGTTCTTTCATATGGACTCATTTTACCCTTCCTGACCTTCTCAAAGGTCCCCTGTCTCCAAGGATGGTCACATTTTTGAAGTGGTGGAGGTAGAAATTCAACAGAATGAATGATGAGGGGGAGCAAAAATTCAGTGCTTCCAGTTCTCAGCCTCACTTTCAGAAGGGTGGTAGGGGAGTTTGAGAGTATTTATTTTATTCAAATTGTTTCTTTCTAGTTTTGTTTGGTAAATAATTGGATGTTATGCTAAACTGAAGATGGACACACAAAACCCAAATCATTAAAATTTTCCATTCACTTAGGATTGTGTGGTTTGATCAAGATAGTGATTTTTCAGTGTTTTGGCACTTGGCTTTGTTCAACAGCCCTGACTGTTTTGTTTACTAAGTCCTTAGTTACAGCCTGGAGTTGACATAGAGTGTCTTGCTTTGCAAAAGTGTGCACATTGTGTAAGTTCTAAAAGAGGAAAGAGCACAATCCTTCATGGCCTTAGGCTGAGGATTATTATAAGGGAGGACTTCAAGGGTATTAAAAAGGGGATGAATGATGCTGGATCTTTTGCTTATAATGGACATAGATGAATTTCTTGGACTCAGATAAGAGGAAACTGACTTGAGCTGAAGGGGAACAACAAGACATAAGGTTGCTGGTTGTTCTTATCAACATGGATCTAAAAGCTTGATAAAAGTACTTCTGACTCCATGGGGACCTTTCTCATTTTTGCCCTTGGCATTGACCTATATGGTCCTATGTGTCTAGAGCCTATATAAGCCTATGTGAAATGATGAAAGATAATGCAAAATTTCTTTTCTGTGACAACTGTGCTATTATCACTGAGTGGTAATTAAACAAATTTTTGAATTGTGTTGGAACACTAGATTAGAGTTATTTTCAATAACATAACCTATATATTTCAAATTTAATATTGTTATTTTCCATCGGTTAAGCACAATTGTTCACAAAGCATGCATGGAATAATTGAATTCTTTGAGATAGTTTAATGCATCTTGTGCAGTTGCTTTGTCTTAACAGGTGGAAAACATGGGGCTAATAGATCTGCATACTCTCTCAAGGTTGTCTAGTGCATTACTAGAGGAACTAAATCAAGTTGGTCTACAAAAATACTATAAACTGGAGGGCTTAAACAATGGAAACGTATTTCTCAGTTTTCTAGAAGCAGGAAATCTGAGGTCAGGGTCCCAGCATGGTCATTTTTTAAAGGATTTTTTATGGATTGTGTCTAGATATCCCCCTGAAGTTTCTTGTGGTCATAGGTGAGGCTTTTCAGAGGTAGCTGGATCTGGGGTATATGATGCTGAGATTAAGGATATGTAGTACCACATTGCTACAATGTAACAGTGATTGGTTTGGCATAGTTTTGGGAGTGAATATCGGCAAGGTCTAGCCTGGGTATGAGTGGCACATGCCCTAAGTTTAATGTAAGGGAAAGAAAGAGGTCCACTGTTGTGGCTTGCTGCTTGCTGTTTTTGCTGCCTTCCTGCCATGAACTGTTTCTCCTTTGCAGTGCTCCACTGCCATGCCATACTGCATTGGAGCCAGCTGATTATGTGTAGGGAATAGGAAAAGAGGCTGTTACTAAAACTCTTGCAGTGAGTCCTATATTCCTGTGAGCCACAATAACACAAGGCAAATTAATGTGTTAAGACAGAAAAAGAAACTAAGAAGTTGGGCTTAGACCTGATCAATGCTGCTTTAGGCAGCAAAAATTAAGATCCCAAACTTGCCACATCTTTATTTGGTACATTGGGAGTAACATCACTCAGAGTGCATCAGCAGACCAAGATTTTGTTGCTCCCGAGGATGGGTTCAACTGGTGTAGTCCTGCCCTGGAGCATCGCAGGATCACTGGACCATTGAGGTTTTAGCTGTGACTGGAGGCAAAAATGGAGTTTTGTCTTGACATACCCTAGCTAGTCTTTAGATAGGAAAATTAGGCCTAATCATAATTTAATTATGAAATGATTTTTCCACAAAATTATATAGAATTGCTCTCAACAATTATGGACTGAAACTTCTACAAAGTTTGAGCCAAAATAAAACTTTCCTTCTTTAACTGTATCAAGTATTTTGTCTCAGCAATGAGAAAAGTAACTAAGACAGGATCATTTCCTTGCTGTGTGCTCATATGGCAAAAAGGAGAAAGACAGAAAGAAAAAGAAAGAGAGAGGGGGAGAGAGAGAGAAAGAGAGGGAAGAGAGAGAATGCTTATTTCTATGGGCCACTCACCCCATAATGAGTACCCTTCTCCTCAGGATATGGCCACCTTTCAAAGTCCCATCTCCCATTTCCATCCTACTGGAAAAGAGGGTTTCAATTTATGAATTTGGCAAGGCACAAACATTTAGTCCATAACACAGTTCTTAAGTTTCTTTAACTCCTAGCAGAATCACAGATGTTGGTGCTATACTCAAACTTGGAGGCCAGTGAGACAAGACTCTTATTACAATTAATTGTCACTAGTTGTTGTTAAGGACTTTGAAGCCCAGAAGGATGATTTGAGGTGAGAGAAATCTGAAGACCAAGCCCCAAACTGGAAGCTGCCTCCTATTCTCCAGGTACCTGAGATCCCTGGCTCAGGGTTTCTCTTAGGGCTTCCTGAGTTGATTCTGAGCCCATGGCTTGTGGCAGTGTCTAGCCCTGTGCTCTTTGTCTTACAAAGGACAGGAGCACAGTTTGGGGTTCCTCTTCTTGTGTGTTTGCCTTCCATTCACATACAGGAAGGAAGATAGGAGGACTTAAGAGATTGCATCAAGAAACCTGCCACAGTTGGGCTGGAGGGTTAGCTCAGTGGTTCTGGCGCCTGCCTCGCAAGCGCAAGGTCCTGAGTTCAATCCCCGGTAACCACATACAATGCTGGGCGTGGAGACTCACGCCCACCAGCAGTCAATTCCACATACTACAGTGCCGGGTGTGGTGGCTCATGCCTGTAATCCCAGCACTCGGGAGGCAGAGACAGGAGGATTGCTGAGTTCGAGGTTTGCGTGGGCTACATAGTGAGCTCAGAGGCAGCCTGAACTACAAAGCAAGACCCTATCACACACACACACACACACACACACACACACACACACACAGAAACCAGCCACAGTTACAGTTTTACTTATATGCAAGACCAACTAGACAATATATTTGTCAGTTGGTCAAATATTGAGTAGTTCATCAGTAGGCAAGAATAAAAACCAGGGCCAGAGATTTAGCACAGTGGCACCATGCCTGCCTTGAAAGCACAAGGTCCTGTGTTCAATCCCTGGTACAAAACAAACAAGCAAACAAACAAACACAAATCTCTGAAAATTACAATGTGGTACAAAGGCCTTTGTCTGCATATTAGGTCTCCTGGTTTCCAGTTCTTTGGTACACTTATCTTCCCTCCTTCCTTCCTTCCTTCCTTCCTTCCTTCCTTCCTTCCTTCCTTCCTTCCTTCCTTCCTTCCTTCCTTCCTTCCTTCCTTCCTTCCTCCCTCCCTCCCTCCCTCCCTCCCTCCCTCCCTTCCTTCCTTCCTTCCTTCCTTCTTCCTTCCTCCCTCCCTTCCTTCCTTCCTTCTTCCCTCTTTCCCTCTCTCCCTCTCTTTCTCCCAATCATGTGTGGATTACAGCAATACAGACTAGACTAAGAAAATTTAGATTCCAAAATACCCACAGGAATTATGTCAATTTGAAAGGTCAAAACTAAGAGCATAAAAGAACCTTCTTTGTTCACAAAGTGCTGTGGCCTTATTCTGAAGATTAGATGTCAGACTTATAAAGAATGATAAGTTTGAGTCATTCATACTCAATGGATGTACCTTGAGGGCATACTCATAAGTGAAATAAATAGGCCACAGATGTGTAAATATATCTTTTCTCTGGTTTGAGAAATTAAAAATGTAAATGAGTTTTACATTTTTCAACATTTATCATACAAAATGTATGATAGATCTTGTAAAATAGAAAACATTCTAAGGCAAGTGAGGAATAGGGGTAAGTAACAAAGGGAAATAAAAAGTTGTGATGGCCGGGCGTGGTGGCTCACGCCTTTAATCCCAGCACTTGGGAGGCAGAGACAGGAGGATTGCTGAGTTCGAGGCTTGCCTGGGCTACATAGTGAGCTGAGGGCCAGCCTGAACTACAAAGCGAGACCCTGTCTCAAAAAAAAAAAAAAAGTTGTGATGGTAAAAAAAGGGAAACAAAGCATATATATATATATATATATATATATATATATATATATATATATATATGTATATAAAATAGGGGGTTGGGGTTGTAGGGTGGGTAGGGGAATGGGAAAAAATGAGAATTAAGTTGTGTCATATACTGGTGCAAATTCTGTGTTGAGTGTGATCATGATGTGTATATAAAATGTACCTATTTCACAATTTAAAAAATTAAATGTCAGAGAATCCCAACACGAGCAGAAACTCCCTGTGAGCCCAGCCAGGTCCCAATCTCTTTCTTAATTATCTAGAAAACACATATGATCATTTTTCCAGGCACTTGGAAAGTTTCTGGGGGCTAAAAACCCCCTGCCTCTGGTCACACTTGCAGTTGGGATACTGCTTCTTTTGTCTGAATTACTATTTAAAGGGCCTCACAGGTAGAGGGGCCTTGGAGGCTTTTCTATGCTTGGACCCTTTCTAGTCACAACCCTAAAAGGTGCATAATGGGACTGCTGGGTGCTGGAATTGGAATTTCAGATGGTGAAACTCCCAATCTGGTGATATAAGTTTTTTTCCTGTACTTTCTCCTTCTTCTATGTAATTATGTATATGTCAAATAATAGTTCAGTAAACTGTGTGGTCTTGCTTTTACCGTGGTTAACACCTAAAGGCCTGTATTATCTGCGACTCTGAACCTTAAGCAGCAGGGATAGATTGTGGTCTGAAATGAGACTTGTGAGCAACATGCTTTTGTTTAAGAAATCAGAGCAGAAAGATGTCCACCACATGGAGATTCCTGGATGAGAGGATGTGTCTTTCTGCTCAGTGGCCAAAGAGTGCATCCAGGGTACTAGACCCTGTGAGAAATGGAGAAGGAAGTTGAGAAATGGTGACTCTCATCAGGTCAAATGTGTGAACATTGAAACAAAATGATGGAAGATAAATTAACACCAGAAAAGGAGCGGGCTGGGCTCCAGAGTGAATTATCTGTGTTGCAATGTCCAAATTTTGTTTTGAGAGAACAAGCATAAAATTATCAGAACATAGCTGAAAAACTATTGTAAGAGTAGCCAAATATAAATATAAAAAGTGTAGAATGAAAGTTAATAAGAAAAGATATTGATACTGGGCTGGAGGCCTCTAATTTTTGGTAGCCATGATAAATTCTGTGGATTGCTATATTAACTTCAGGATTTCCGGGAATGAATTCAGTTTAAGTAAATAAAGTTGACGTTGAAAATTGGATATTTTCTCAAAAGGGAGTACATGGGAGTCATTGTAACTGTTCTTAAATATATAATTGGTATATATATTTTAAGAGAAATGCTGGACCATTACTCACCTGATGGAAAATATCAGTTTGCTCTCCAAATTTTTAAAGTTAGGAAAGTTTTAGTCGGAAAAGTTCACATGCCTTCAGTTACCTTGCTTATTCCCTCTAAAATTCTCTTTCTTGAGTAATACAGAATTCTAGGGGGACCATGATGAGACTACTGCTGCCACTGAGGAAGGTACTGATGCTGAGGTCTTGGTGACCACCACTACCCACTGGAACAAGCCCTCTTGGCAACCTTGGAGAAATGAATTGTTACAAATGTTGGCTGAATTATAAATTAACTTTTAGATTCCAATTTGATATTTTTGGTTAAATTGATAGCTTAAAACACGTCTAGTCTGTTGAGATACTTGGTAACTTGCTCTTATGCTTTCTGCTTGGGTTCTATTCAAGGCCATTTGGAGGTGTTTTGGGTGTTGGCTGCCAGCCCTAATTAGATAAACTCACTCTAAGACCAAAGGAAAAAAATATACTAAGGATATTTTGAAATCTGAGATCATACTAGGCTTGTTATAGAAAGAAACCAGTAAGTAGAATGGTAGAAAAAAATATAAAAAAGTTATAAAGAGGTATTGTTGGTGTGAGAAAATTTTGTATGATAAAGCTTTGCCCTGCCAGGATAAAAAAAGGAGATAGTGGTGAAACTAGGAGGTTCCAGCACGTTGAAAAAAGGCTTGAAGAGGATGAAATTTTTGAAAGAAACGTGTGGTTTACTGATGGCACTGTTGAAAAGGTCAAATCAGACAATGGAAAAAGAATTACGGATAGACAATTGGAAAATTGCACATGTCACAAACCCATCAGTTTTTCATGCAGATGCCTGTTTGCCACTGGAAACTCCAGAGCATAAGTGCATTCCATATGTAGGTCAACTGGCAAAAGTAGCTACCATTACTAAAACAGTTAAGGCAAGAAAGGAGAAGTCAGAGAACAGTTGTTGACCAAATGGATATATCACTATTCGGGCCACTTGGGAGTGCAACCTGTGAATGGGGAGAAGAGCAGGCCCAAAAGATAGCATTACCCTTGTCTGTGTTAAGAAAAATAAGAGAAGAATGTGGTATTTTTCTGTCTTTATGTGCCTAGTAGGAATATGGTGTTTGTCAATAAAGAAAATAGTCATATGGTACCTAAAATTATTACTAGAGAATTCCCCTGAGAACTACTGGCCCAAATTTGGCAGATTGATTACATTAAACCTTTGCCCATCAGAAGATGATGCAGAATTGTTTGCATTAGTGTAGTTACTTATTCTGGGGTGTTAGTGAGCATCCAAAGAAATACAAGGTGAACTTTAGATATCATTACTTTGTGTTATGGACACTGTTTACATATTCAAAGTAACAGTGGTTCTCATTTCAAAGGAAAGAAAAGTATTGCATTTTAATTAGCAGTGAATGGATATGTCACATCCCATAATAACCCTCAGGTGGCTGGATTAATTGAAAGAATGAATGGAATATTGAAATAACAGCTAAAGGAATTGAGAAATAATATTTGTGGCCAATGGAAGATTAACCTATTTACTGCCTTAAAAAGTTTGAATAATAGAGGAGAGGTATAAAGTACTCCTTTAGCTAGAATGGTAACTCCTAACATAGATCAGAAGGCACATAGTTATAGAAAAAACTCTAAAATCAGGGGACTGCAGGTTCTAAAAGCAATGATTTATATTGCCTACAGGAGATTTGGGTAAATTTGGGAGAATTGAAGTCTGCGTACTGTGGCTTTGATGTTCAAATTCCAACAAAATATTTGGACACATATTACCTTAAGAAAGTTTAGCAAATATTGGGGATTCAAATATGGGGAAGGAATAATAGATTCAGATTACATAGAGGAAATTATAATCTTGATGCAAAATTTAGGGAAAGAACTAGTTAAATTAGTTACAAATGACTGAGTGGCTCAGTTGACTATTATCTCAGACAAAGAATTTGGTCACAGTTACCCATCCCACCTGACATGGCCCCTGGAATTGGAGGGTTTAAATCAACAAATGTGAATATGGGAGCCAAAGTATGGGTCAAAAATAATCCACAAAGTAAACCAAAGGCTGCCAAAATAACTGCTGAAGAAAATAATAATAATAATAATGTGGTAATAACATAAAAATGATTATGAAATTATACTAACTAATAAATTGTTTCTTCATAAATAAGTGTCTTGCTGGAAGTATATTAGGGCTCATTTTCCCCTGGTCTGCTGGGATACCTCTTTCCCACCATTCATCTTCAAGTCACTGACCCCACTGGTGATAGCCATTAAACATTGCTGGATGTGACAACTCCCCAGCATGCAGATTATGTGGCATCTCAATCATTGGCAACCATATGACATATTGGAACAGTGCTACTATGCCATAGTTTGAGAGACATTTTGTAACTGGACATAATACTGGTTCTTTATTAGGTAAATCTGATTAGTACTACTTATGCTTTTGCTATTACACATCTTGTGTTAAAGAATTGGTTCATAGTTTGTTGACCAGACAGATGGAGTCCTATGTGGTTAACAGATAATCTTAGTGCAACAAACCCCATCTAGATGGATACAAAAGTTGGCATCTCTTCTCTACTGTAAGGGAGCTGATTTTCCTTTCCCCTGGCCAATGGGATGCTGTGTCTTTGAGTTGATGCCTCAACCCTTACCTGTACCCAAGTTGTATGTTTCCCTACAACCTCTCACTTCTATATTAGCTCAAACTATTGGAGTTCAACAAATGCTTGTAAATAATCAACACCTACTGGTGACTAGGACACATGTGATTAGAACACATACAAATGCTAATAAATTCATAGATATTTCACATGGTAACCAGTGATTGTAATCATCAGTCGTATGATTTTTTTTCTTAAATCTTCAGCCTCCCATTACTTTCCTGCTTTGTTAATTTATTTCCTGTATTAGCCATTATTTTGCTACTGTTAAGTTGCTGTAATGTGTATATGTTTTGTAAAATGAAAAATGGTACATCAAATCTACCCCAGTACTGCTCACAGCTTATAATACGAACATGTCAGATCTTAAGATCAAATGAAGGGTTAAAATTAAGTATAGAAAGGCCTTCTTTGTTCATCACACAATGTCATGTCTTTTGTCCTAAAGATTAGATGTCAGGATGCCTGGCAGGGCACCCTGACATAAGCAGAAACTTCTTGTGTGCCTGGCCCTCTCCCAAGGACAGTCTCTTACCTATCTAGAAGACACAGATGTTCATTCTCTTGGGAACTTGCCCAGTTCTCAGGGGCCACAAACTCCTTGCCTGTGGTCATGCACACAGTTGGGACACTGCCACTTCTGCCTCAACTGCTATTTAAAGGGTTTGGTAGCAGAACTCTGGAGTCTTGTCTCATCCATGGAGAGGATGCTTTCTCTGCTGGACCTTTCCCAGTTGGAACACTGAAAGCCATTTAACAGAACTATCTGGCATTAGAATTGGCATTTCATGTGTGGAAGCTCTTCCTATCTGGTGATGGTTTTTCTTTCTATATTTTCCTCTCTTTTGTCTAATTGTGGATATGTCATTAACAGTTTATTAAGCTTTATTTTATTGTTTTTACCTTGGAATTAAAGACTTTTGTTGTTTGTGAATTTGAACCTGTAAATCAAGCAGATGCAGTAAACCGTATTATCTCCAAGGCTATTCAACTATATGTACAAAGTATCCAGGAGAAAAGAGGAATAAATAAAGAATGATGTATTTCCTCCCCTTAAGAACAGTTTCCAGAAAAATGCATATACCACTTCTGTTCCTATTGTATCATTCAAAATTCAGTCATGGTCAGAGCTAGCTGCGAGGGAGGCTAGAAACCATGCCCAGTCACAGGTCCATCTAAATATCAATTTCTGATAAATAGGAATGATGGAGAAAAGTAGTATTCTGGTTAATCTCTGGATGTGCCCTTAAAGCCTTATGCACTCATCAGTGGATTAGTCTAATAATGAGTTTATAGCTAAATGTGATGTTGGAAGGTGGAGCTTAGTGGGAAGAGGTAGATCATTATGGATATGACCTGGAAGAGTCCATCTCCCTCCCTCCTACTTTGATCCTTCTCTGCTTCCTGCCTGCCATGCAATGAGTTGTTTTCTTCTCTGCTACAGGCCCCTCTGACATGCTTCTCTGCCTTGGAGCCAGTTGGCGATGGACTGAAACTTCTACAAACTATAAGCTAAAATAAATCTCTCTTCTTTTGACTTGTGGATATCAGGTATTTTGTCCCAGCAATGAGAAAAGTAACTGGCAGGCTTTGATATAACTTAAAGAAATGCTTCAGTGTTGTTATTTCAGTTCTTTAAAATTTGAATCTCAAATCTTATGATTAAGACACTAGATTTTAGTTGTCTGTGGTGGTGCATGTCTATAATCTCAGCACCCTTGGGAGGCTGAGGCAAGAGGAACACAAGTTTGAGTTTAGCATGGGCCATTTAGAGAGTTAATGAGATCATCTTCAATAGAAAAGGACTGGAGATGTAGTTCAGTGCAAAGACCTTCCATCTCAAATACAAGAATCAATTATATTCAGCTTCTGCTGCTAACTCAATGAGTGTGACTTTATTTAAGCTACTTAACCCAATAATGTAATTAAACCATAGTCCCTGGCACATGTGTAGAATACAATTGGTGATGGGGGTTCATTGTTAATTTGTCCTTTTCAATTTCCTGTTGAGAAAGTTGATATTGTCTGTTTAGTGCAGGAGGTGTTCCTTCTAAGCCGCAGTTACTACAGTGCCCAGGGGAGGGGTTACTCTTCCTTTCTCCTAAGAGGCTGGGAGTGATCAATGTGAGCATCAGGTATACCGTGTAGAAATCCTGGCCTTGAGTATGGGGTTGAGCATCCCTGGAGGTAAATGGGATGGAAGAATTCCAGAATCTCAAGTATCTTTCCATTATAAGTATATCCATGAAATGTGTCATTTCCTCCTATTTAGGAAAACCACAAAGTCCCTGGTAAGCTAAGTGATGGGCTTTGAGTCAGTTAAGTGGTGAAGTACTGACCATGTATCCCACGCATAGTGAGTTTTTGGGTTTTTTTTTTAGAAAATCAAGTTGCTTGTAGAACCACCTGCAGTATCTTCAGTGCTGAGAACATTTCCATAGAATAGATGTTCATTGAATACCTGCTTGCTGGTAGGTGCTATGTTGAGGCCAGATGTCTTAAGGGAGAGACAGAAAAATGAGAAAAGAACTCAAGAAATGAGAAGATATCCTCAGAAAGAGGAGTCATGGTGTTATCTCTCAGCTGGAGAAACTTGATATATTGATCTTTCTTCAGCATGGTTGGAGACACTCTGGGGGATTTCTGTTAAGGAAAGCACACATTGTGCATCCTCACCCTTCTTTGCTGACTTTCTGAGCTCTATTAATTTAGTTTCCATCTCTTGTGCACACATACTCCAGAAGAATGCAGGGTGGTCTGGCCAATCTGTGCGAGAAGGACTCCTAAACTGCCAGTTACCCAGAGTCCTAGGTGTGGTGACTGCCAGAATTTGTAAAAAAAAAAAAAAAAAAAAAAAAAAAAAAAAAAATCAGAAGTATTTTAAAAGGACTAACTTAAGAAGCTGTGCTCTGATCTGAAGACCTTCTGCATATCTTGAGACTCTAGACATTTATTAATTGTATACACTCTTGCTTGAGTCACAGAATATAGGAAAGAAGATTATCACTGACAGTGGGTGTGTATGGAGCCCCAGCAGCTTCCAGTGCAAATGATCATGTAGGCTCGCTAGCCATGTGTATTCTCTGCTCCCATGCCTGGGTCTGTGGCAGGGAAACTGCACCTGTACACCCAGAGGGATTGCCTATTGTGGGTTGGGTGCTTATTTATGTCACTTTGTCATGTTCCCTTCACTCTCCTCCTTTTCCCTAAAATTGTCAGTTGCTGAATGTGGTGTCCATTGTGCAGTGTTGGTTCCCTAGCCTTCTTAAAATCTTGACTGCTGGCCCAAGGTGTCTTCTTGGTCCTCCTTCTCATCTCTCTCCTGTTGCCTTAGCTAATGCATGGCCATCTAGCAGACTACCTATTTTTTCCCCTTGTTAACACAGTATTTTTTTTTCAAGTGACAAAGTCCTATCAGTTTAGCCTGTGGCCGGCCTCTTGTTGACTTCTTACCTACCTCCAGTCTCTTTCCCACCCCAGGCTTGTTAAAATCATGATTAATCAACATGTTTCCTCCTGCTTAGCTATCTTAAAGGGAGGAAATCCTGTTAAAAGCAAGAGAAAGATGCCATTTCTACTCCAACTCCTTCTTCCAAAACTAACTGCAAAGAAGAATTTCATCTTCACAGAATTTAGAAAATGCTCACTGTCCCAAAATCAGAGGAATATTTCTAAATGTGGTGAAACTTGAACCAGACTGGGGAAAGACACAGGAAGTGAATTCACCTTGCCAGAACAGATCTCTCAAGGTGGTGACACATTGTAGGATCCAGTCTGCCCCAAGCAGCCAGGAACCACAGCTCAGGTCCCCACCTACACCAGGGACATTACGAGAAGAGGGACTGCGGACAACCCCGCAGACAGGGCCCCTTCACAGGGTTCCTGGGCTCTGAAGTCCCTTTGGGATGCAGGTGTGGTCACCTCAGAGTCAACAGATTGACATTTGTGACACAGCAGGCTTCATGCTATCACAAATAGGTGTACTTGCTCTTGTGTTCAACAGCTCTTTGTGAAGAAAGAAAATGCACTCAGGAGACTGAAGCAGGAGGCTTGCTATGGAGTCCAGCCTGGGCTACATAGTAAGTTCAAGGCCAGCCTGAACTACAGAGTGAGACTCTGTCTCATAAAGCAAAAAACAAGGCTGGAGATTTAGCTCAGTGATTCCAGCACCTGCCTACCAAGTGTAAGGTTCTGAGTTTGATCCCTGGTAATCACATACAACAACACTGGGTGTGGTGACTCATGCCCACTAGCAATCAGTACCACATACCACAGTGCCAGGCATGGTGGCTCACACCTGTCATTCCAGCTTCAGGAGGCAGAGGGAGGAGGATTGCTGAGTTCGAGGCTTGCCTGAGCTACCTAGTGAGCTCAGGGCCTGCCTGAAGTACAAATCAAGACCCTGTCTCAAAACAAAACAAAACACAGACAAACAAAAATTGTGAAAAAAACTTGAATGGATTCTATCTAAAATAATACTGGAGTAGACAAGATTTTTGTACACGTTCCATAAAACTCAGGAGCTATTAGCAAAATAGTGATTATTGATTTTATTAAATATAGAGAGAGCACTTAAAAATTGGTGAGGAGAATGAATGAATAGGAAAATTGGCAAGAAAAAAAAAAGCTGTCCTCAGAAAAGGAAGTTCAAATTATTAATAGATAGAAGAGCATTAGCTCATCTTCTCTCAGTAAGAGAAATGCAAGCCAAAACAAGGAGATAAACATGATCATTTATCAGATTGGCCAGGATTTAAAGGCTTGATAACAATGATGTAAAGGATGTGAAGGAACAGTCCTGCTCTGGAGGCTGAGTATAAATAGGGACTTTTTAATGGGTGAGTTGAAAATAGCTCTCAGATTTTAAAAGCGAACAGCCTTTGATCCAGCAATTCTGGGTTTAGGTTTTATTTTCCTACAGGGAAACTCCCAATGCTGGAAAAGTCATAATAATAAACAATTGAGAACAACGTAAAAATCTATCATGTAGGGACGAATAAAACAACATGGTGGTTTCTTGTGTGGAATACCACCCAGCTGGTGAGACAGCCAGGTGGAGTAGGGTGTGCTGTTGGAAAGTGCATTAGGCATGGTAAGGAGAAGGAAGGAAGCCCAGGAAAGGCAGTGATGCACGTTCACAGAAAGACTTAGAGGAGGATTTATAGATGGGAAAATCCTGGAAGGAGAGACTGAAATAAAGATTTGGTATGGTGACTTCTGAGCAGCAGCCCCCTTCCATCATCTGGAATAAAGAGAGGGATTATTACAATCAGCTAGAGACTCCTGCAGTGTCTCCTATCCCCATCTGCCCAGGATGCAACACAAGGCTGAAGGAAAACTTGACAGAGTTAAAGAGAGAGTATGAACTGGGTTGGCCAACATTCCTTTGGCAAAAGCTGCTGGTCTCTCTCACCCACTGATTTTTATTGTTCATCAGTTAGGATGAAGGTGCAATACTATGTAGTGCATGCAATTACCATGGAAACCAGTATAGGCAAGGCTTTAAAGAGTCAAAACATTTTCAAATTAGAAGCAAGCAAGACAAAATATACGGTTGTAATTAGAGCATTTTCCTTCAAGCTAGAAAGGCACTACTTCTGTGAATAAACTTTGGGTGTAATTTACTCTGACCTTGGCTCAGATGTGATCTTGTCTTCACCCTACATCTTCACAAGCCATGACTCCTCCACCGTGGACATCAGTGGAGAGTAATACTGACCCGGGCACCACTGGAGTGCTTATGAGATGCTTCTGTGAGCCATGTAGCATCAGTCAGACCTGCTTCTTAAAGTAAGCCAGTGGAGGGATTTAACTCTTTGCAGCCTGCACAGCTTACAGTATGCTTTGGGAATAATCAATAGTGTGGGCTGTAGCAACAATCTTTATATTCATTTGTAATGTTTAGATATTTTTCACCTGTCCCTTATGCTTGAACTGTGTCTTACTCCTTCCTAGACAATGCTCCCAAATCATGAGGGCCAAGTCAGTGGTCCTCTGTACAAGGTCCAACCTGAGTGTCCCAGGTGATCCCAGCCTTGTGTTTAGAGCACTTTCATCTGAAGGAGATCAGGCAGAGATCATCTCGGTCACTCACAGCCCAACGGTACCAATGACACAGGGAGCCCTCGCTAGTACCCTCATCTAGGCTGCAGGTGCCATGTGGATTGGACCCACTTCCTGGCATCTTCAGAAGGGGTCCTGTTCCCAGTGCTGTGGGCTCTAGCTCAGCAGGATGCCATCATTCAGGAGGAGGAGGAGGAGGCCTGAGGAGGACCAGACAATTGCTAACAAGGGATATGTGTACACTTCATACACATGACTGCATTTACACAGAGTCTATTCATGGCTCCTTGGTCTGTAGATGCCTGGACTCATGGGTGCTGTCCTGACCTGGGGCTGTCTTTGTGAAGACAGATGGGTGGATCTTGATTTCTGGAATAGCACAGGGGAGATGGTGATAAATACTTGGCAAAACTGGAGGGAGAAAATAGGAAACACGTGCTGGGTTGGGTTCTTTTGAATGTTTCCAGTCATCCAACCAGATTTCACTTGAGTCTTTTATGACTTCACTGAAATTTGTAGTGAAATTGGAAGCTGAATGTAGCTCTGGACCAATTTGTGGTTCTACAGTAATGATCTTTTTTGCTGATTCCTTCAACTACTTGGTGAAAATTATTATTGGAATAAAATTTCCTAGTCATACTTTCCAGTAAAGAATTCCTAAGGCTCTTCCTCTTCAAGTGAAATTCCTAGGACTCCACTTCTTCAAGTGAAATTTCTTAATTCTTCAGATGGATAAGCAATAGATTCTGTTATATTTCAGCAATGTGGTTGGATGCTTTTGGAATGGATTGTACAGGCACATAACCAGAAATCAGAAATACAGGAAACTCTATAATGAAGGTGCCCTGTTCTTTCAGTAGCAAGAAGCACTTTGAATATCTGCTCTGGATAAGGCACATGGAATCAGGGCATATAGGGCTAACTATTGCACTTATGAAAGTCCACATCTTAAACATAAAATATCCTAAAGCAAGCTGACCATCTCCTTCAGTCCTAACTCAGACAATAATACTAGCAGTGACTCATGTGGTGAAAGTAGAAATTTGGGAATCATCTCCCCTTCTTCTTCCTCCAATAATTCCTGTCCAAATTTAATGAGGTCCAGGAGATATTTAACCTCTTCTGTGTTCTTCATTCTGCTTCTTCACCTCACTCACACAATCTTTTCTTTGTTTTCAGCCTTTATCGCCTCTGGCCTGGATTGTTCCAGTGGCTTTCTCTCTGGTTTCTCTGTCCCCAACCTCCCATATTCCTTACCCTTCAGAGAGATTACTCAGAATACAAGTATGAGCACACCACTCCCTGGTTCAAAACTCCCCATGAACTCATTACCCACAGGATGAGTGCTCACTTCTTCACCAAGCAGCCTTGGGTGCCATGATGGGTGGACCAGGGATCAAAGACAGGAAAGGAAGACCAGAATCTTTTCATCTGCAGATATCAAGACTAAAAAAAAAAAAAAAAAAAAAAAGATGCCTGGCATTTTCTAGCCTATACATTTTGCAAGCTGTGGTTTTGGTTGAATGAAGATGTGACCTGGGCCGGAGGGTTAGCTCAGTGGTTCCGGCGTCTGCCTCGCAAGTGTAAGGACCTGAGTTCGATCCCCGGTTACCACATATAAAGCTGGGCGTGGTGGCTCACGCCTGTAATCCCAGCACTCGGGAGGCAGAGACGGGAGGATTGCTGAGTTCGCGGCGGCTTGCCTGGGCACCATAGTGAGCTCAGGGCCAGCCTGAACTACAAAGCAAGACCCTGTCTCCAAAAAGCAAAAAAAAAAAAAGATGTGACCAGTTCATAGGACTTCACCTCTTCAAGTGCATTCTGTGAAGACCCATTAAAAAACACAAATACATGCAAATATAAGGCAATATGTGATAAGGAGCATGAGGCCAACATTTTAAACATATTTATGTATGTTTCTATCTATTTGTTTCTCAGGTATCCACTGGATATTTGGGCAAAGAGGTTACAAAGTAACTTAGTAAAGTTCCCGTTCTCGAGGGGATGCAGATTAATAGGCAGCTACAGTGGAACCTCTAGTTAGGACATATGAATAACTTGGGTTATGACTGGAATTTTAGTTTTAACTTACAACCAAAGTCTTTTGAGTTGTGACTTGAATACTGGTCACTTGCGCTTCTGGATGGTCGCAGATCAGGGTTAGGGTTAGGGTTAGGGTTAGAGAACATGTGGTAAAGATTTTTTTCCCCCCAATTGTAGGTTGTCTTCTCACTCTGGTAACTTCTTACTACTCATTCTGTTGTGTAGTTTTTTAGTAAGATGAGATCCCAGTTTTCTATTCTTTCTGCTAGTTCCCTTGCTGGGAAGGTTTTTTTTTTTTTTTTTTTTTTTTTTTTTTTTTTTTTTGTTTGGTTTTTTTTTTTTTTTTTTTTTTTTTTTTTTTTTTTTGAGACAGGGTCTCACTTTGTAATTCAGGCTGGTCCTGCGCTCACTATATAACCCAGGCAAGCCTCAAACTCAGCAATCCTCCTGCCTCTGCCTCCCGAGTGCTTGGATGACAGGCGTGAGCCACCACGCCCAGCACTGTGCTACGTGGTATTAATTGCTGGTGGGCGTGAGTCACCATACCCAGCATTGTTGTATGTGGTTACCAGGGATCGAACTCTGGACCTTGAACTTACTTGGCAGATACTGGAACCACTGAGCTAACTCCCCGTGCCTCTTTCCATTTTTTGATATCCTCTTTAATCTCCTTTTTCAGAGTGTCTAATAGTTTTATAATTGAAAAAAATTAAAATAGTTCTGTTGCTTTACAGCACCTGGCTTATTACTAAGTTACAGTGATTTGCTCACCAGAGGTTGTTACTTTAAGGCCGTAGCCTGAATTTGTGTGGAAAGGACCTGGATTTCATGTATAGTAGAGAAATACTTTTTCCAGCCTGTTTCTTTTACCTGTGGAGTAGTTGCAGAACCACTCCCAGCACTCTGAGGCCATGCGACAGTATGAATGCGCCATTTGTCAACTACAGCATCAATGGTAGCCTTACTAAGACCAGGAGGAACCGGTACACTTGCCACAGAGTAACCTGGAAATGCTGCAGCCAGTGAGAAACTCCTGAGCAGAGCCTCCTGGAGGCAGGGACAGAGTCGTCTGGAACAGGTGCGAGGGCCAGCAGGCAGACCCTGGTCTGAGACCTGGTGCAGGAAGAGGTCATGTGAGCCTCCTGGCCATGCGGCTGCCCCTGCGACCTTGGTGCCTGGCCAGGTGAGCAGAGAAATCCTGCAAGAGGACAGCCCAGCCCTTGTTTTGACCTGTCCTGGCTGCACTCGGAGCTCCAGCCCCAGGATGCTGTAATGTGGGCCGCTCCCCTAAGCAGGCACCCGTCGCTTTGGGGTTCACCAACCGGAGTCTGAGCTCTGACCTCTCCCCGGTACTGGTAGGAAGTGCGGCGAGTCCAAATCTAGAGCTGTGGCCAATGGTCCCTCCCGGGCTCTGGGGTCCCTGCGCACAGTCCCGGCCTCCTGGCTGGAGACCTGCTGGGCTGTACCCCTGCGCTGGTCATGGAGAAGCAAAATCGCTCCTGGGTGCAAGGAGCCCTTCGCGGGTCCCTTGAGCCCGCCAAGCAGTAGAGGGCACAGCCTCCTGGGCCTCTGTGATTGTCTGACCCGCTTTTCCAGGGCCGGTGTGGGGTGAGAATAGGGAGCCTGGGGTCTGCTGCAGGGTGCTGGAATCTGGACTGAGACCCAGATCTCCGAGGGCCTGTCAGGTGTGCAGCCACCCAAAGCTATTGAGGCGTGGTGATTCCCCTCCAGCTGCGTTTTCACAGGGTTCAAGCACAGAATGTTTCTGGTACGCAGGAAAACAGCAGAGCCTATGCTCGCAGGTGTTTGCCTCCTTCTCCTTTAGCTTTGAGCTGCTCTGCGCTCCTGAAGCCACTTCCAACGCAGCCTGAGTTTCTTTGTCCCTGCAGTCTTCTTGAAAGAGTGAGTGACACCACTTAGGGTCCCTGTTGCCCCTTCACACTTGGTGGTTGGTGTCTGGCCAGGCCAAAGACCTGCCTCTATGGTGAGACTGGCTCCGAGCCCCTGTCCCTGTTTCTGGCTCGTTTCTACGTCGCGTGTCCCCCTCAGTTTCCTGACTCTGGAGTCCCTGAAAGGAGCTTGCCTGGGGCCTGCTGTGCTGTGTAGTCTCCCTAGATGACCTTGGCCACTCAAAGGCTCCGGCCTCCTCTCTTTTCCACGGTGGTCTCTTAGGTGGACCAGCACCACTTGGGTGGGACGTGGTGTCTCAACCGAACATGTTCAGAACGCAATTTGTCCCAGGCCCTTCCTTCATCATCCATCCTTACTATTCATTGGCATCTCCACGTGGCCAAGTAGGACACCCAGCCTCCTCTTGGTGACTTCCTGTCTCTTGTTCATGACAGCTGCTGAGCTGTCTGCCCATCCGCTGAGTGACGTCCACACCCACTGTTGACGCCATGCTGGGTCAGTTCGTCTTTGTGAAATAAAATGTGGTCGTGCAGATCCTTCTTGAAATGTTCCCGGAAGATCTCTGGTTTTCTCCTTGAAGAGCGACACTGGAGGACTCCGGTTTCGCCTTCCTGCCCTGCGATCCCATTCTTGCACATTTCACATGCATTTCATCTAGTGGCACGTGCATTCTGGGCACACTAAACTTTGCACCAAATGTGACTCTGCTCCTTGCACTCCTCCAGGTCCAAATCTGACCTCAGTTTTCTTTAAAGACTTAGCTGAAAGCCACTTTCTCTGGGAAACGGCCCAGAACATCTGCTCCTCGGATCGTTAAGCAACCTCCCCTGGGCTTCTAGGGTTTCCTTCACCCCTGCTCTGGGGTTCTTACCATTCTTCCCCGTCTACTCCTCTCTCCCCTAATGGGCTGTAAATGCCTCTGGGCAGATGGCAATGCTTTGGGGCCTTACAGCATTTTGTCTTAGTACCTTACGACCCCAGTGGAGACTAAGCTGGGCCCCTCGTGAAATCCCACCAGTTCTTATGAGTGAGTGGCATGTTCCAGCTCCGAGTCAGATGACAGAGACACAGAAGTGCACTTGGACATTATCTGTTACAGCAGGAACAGTAAAAGTCACCGTGATTCCCAGGAAAAGGCTGCCGCCCTCCACACTTCCTGGGTATGTAATGAGACTCTCCGGCTCTGGCCTGAGCGGCAGCCCCTGCCACCCTCATCTGCAGAGGGCTTTTCCTGTTGCTCGCAGCTCCTCTCCTGGCCACCAGGTCCATCCTAACCTTGCCCCAGGCCCTGAGGTGCTGCAGGAAAAGTGCTCTGTGAAGACAAGGGGACCCCCTCAGGGGGGGACCTGGCAAGGGACAAGGGTCTTATAGGCCTTTCGAGGACTTCTGAGCCCTCAGAGGCAGCATCTGGGGGCTCAGCATGGCCCCAGATGAAGGTGTGATTGTTGGGGCTCTCTGGAGAGGGGTGCAAATGTGTCTCTGCTGCGCTGTCTCTGCTCCAGGCAGAGTGGACAGGGACCACTGTGTCCCACATTCTCCTGAATGACTGTCCGTCACATGATGTCTTGGCTTCTGCTACCACACCGGCCTGTGTCCAGTCAGTTTGGTGGAGGGTGTCCTGGTGCTTCCGGCTGTACTCACACCGCCCACACCAAAGTCACTGGAGACACAGAGGCAGATGTGGAGCACAACCACAGAGGTGCATGTTTCTGGGTTCCCCTGAAGTGCCCCTCAATCCTCGGGTGTTACAAGCACCAGTTACAAGGCTTAGTTAATTCACTAGCAGCTTGGGAAAGAGCGGATGGAGCGTCAGAGCCAGCGTCCTCAGCTCGAGGGCGAGTGTGTCTTCTGTCTCAGAGCATCAGTGCAGTGAGTGCTGGCAGCTGTGTGCTTGGCTCCTGGGCCTGTGCTTCTGGGCCTGCTCAGGTGGTGACTTGCTCTCTGAGTGGTCATTTCCTATCTATTTTTTTTTTTTGAGACAGGGTCTCGCTTTATAGTTCAGGCTGGCTCTGAGCTCACTATGTAGCCCAGGCAAGCCTCGAGCTCAGCAATCCTCCTGCCTCTGCCTCCCGAGTGCTGGGATGACAGGCGTGAGCCACCACACCTGGCTCTGTGGTATGTGGTATTGATTGTTGGTGGGCGTGAGTCTCCATGCCTAGCATTGTATGTGGTTACCAGGGATTGAACTCAGGACCTTGCGCTTGCGAGGCAGGCACCGGAACCACTGAGCTAACCCTCCAGCCCTTCCTATTTTTAAAAGCATAGCAAATATTGGAAGTCTGAACCAAAACAAAGTATGTAAAGGAACCTGGAAAATGGTTGTACTTCATGAGCACTAATTCAAATCCCGGAGGGCCCAAGTCTTGAGACATTCTCTCGGCTCTGGAGGACTCAGGCCGAAGGTTTCTCGCATTTGTTACAGGGAACCTGGAGCACACTGCATCCACCTGGACATCTTGCATGTCACACCACCAGGCTTGGTCCTCATTCTGAATTACTGCTCATAGACACCAGTGAGGAGTAATGCAAAGGTTCCATTAGCATACGGAAAAGTCATGATGATCAGAGGTCCAAGTTATCTGTAAGTTGCATCCATTTTATTTTGGGGGGTGTGGACAGAGATGCCATACGAAATGTCTTATGCATGGATCCTAAAAGTGAATTGCAAATTATTGAATATATGTGTACCTGTGGGGCCATGGCAGGAGAAGGAGACTGAAAGGAGAAGGAGAGAGAGAGAGAGATCAAGAAAGGAAAAGGCAGAAAGTGGTAGTTTCACATAGTTGAATGTTGGAGTTTAAGCTGACAGTAGTGAGGTCTTATTAGAAGTACAGAGAACATGGAAGAGGGTCAAGTCACTCTGTATTGCTCAGACCCCTTTTAGAACAAGTGTATCTCAGCCTGGGTGGCACACATTAAGTTGTCATTATCATCATCATTATTTGATATTATTACTATTAGAGCAGCTGCCATAGGGAACCGCTGTGCTGGGGGTTGGAGATCAAGTGCTCAACAGGCAGACTGGACCTCAGAGATGAACATGTGACAGACGTGCTGGGGAGGGGCCGTGTGGCTTTGACTCAGGGTTAATGCCTACTTTGACATGAGGTGTAGGCCCACTGGGGCCCCCGAGAAGGGAGGTTGAGATGGGAGCAGGACAAGCTTTCTGAAGGAACCGATTCTAAACTGAGATCTGGAGCTCCTAGGATGAGTAACGGGAGATGGTGTGGGGGACAGGGCCACGTGGAGGGGGCAGTACCTCCAGGAGGCTGAGGAGAAGGGGCTGTTCGGGGATCAGGGAGAAGGAGTTCAGGGGGCAGGGGGCAGGAGAGACTCCATGTGAGGGGCTGTCGCTTCAGGGGGATAAGGGGGCCAGTGGAGGCTGTGGGCAAGGCTGTGCGCATCAGTTTTGTGCTCTGTAAAGATCATTCTGGTTGCAGTGTGGACGGGGGCTGGATGGGTGAAGATGAGAGTTGGGCAAACTACCTAGGAGGCTCTGTGGCCATGTGAGCAGTGAAGAACGTGGCCCAGTCGAGATGGCATCAGGGAGCGTGTTGAGAGTGAATGGATGGATCACAAGTGAGTCAGAAGACATGAAGGGAACAGTGACAAACCGTGGGAGAGCGGCAGGAAGGGGGTGCAGGACAGTTAATAGGCACAGCAAAGGGCCCTGGGTCTGCCTTTACGTCGCTGGTTCTGATGGGGAAAGGAGCTCAGCAGTGCATTTCTCTGAGGTGGCAGAGTGGCCGGGAGATATATTCCAGCTCAGTGCAGTGGAGGATTTCCTAAAGCATCCTGAGACACAGTTCTTTGTTACAGAGAAATTTAAACAGAGGCATGCTAGCAGTGCTTGGAAGAGCTGGAGAGACCAGCAGTAGAGTGGTCCTGGCTGGAGGGCACTGACCCTGTCTTTCAAGCCCAAGACTGTGTGCCCGAAGTGGAAACATCTCCACCTGGCACTGGAGAATACCTGTGAGCAGCCTTCTGCTGAGCCATGTATCCTGACTTCTGGAGCAGTCTGGGCCCCGCCTGCTCTTTCCCAGTGGCTCATGTTCAACAGAATCTGTGCTTGAACAGCAATTACTTTTCGTCCTGGTCCCTGAACCACGCCACTGTTGCTGAGCTTCATTCTGGATGTTGAGCAGTGAAGTTCATGATCATTTCTCCTGTGATGTAATTTTCCTGCCTGATCCCTTGGGATCTTTATAGAAGCCCCATTACTGTCTCTCTCAGAGCTGTTGCTCTATAATGCTCAGTAGTAATTATCTTTGTGCCATTGAACCTCTTTCTTGAGTTATCATCTCCTAGAAATCCAATAGTCAGAGCTATGAAAATTGCATACCATTGTAGCATAAATGGTGCCTTGCTTAAGTTAATAACCTTTCAAAGATTATTTCAAGAGTTGTATTTTTATTATGTGATACATACATTTTATAGATAAATAAAAGTACAAAAAAGTACAATAAAAGTACAAAAAAGGAAAATATCATCTAACTCCATGCCACTCAAACACATGAACATATAGGTGAACATCCTTCTTAGACTCTCTAATGCACATATATTCTCAGGACCTCACAGTTGCCAGGTAGGCGCTATGCTGCTGAGCTATATCCCTGACCCATGCACATGTATTCTTAAAATTGGATTCAGACCTATTTTTCTATAACTGGTTTTTCTTTCAGCAGTATCCCAAAGCATTGACCTATACGATTGTATATTTTTCATGATCATAATTGTCAGTGGGTGCAATTGCATTCCATTCTGTAACCACTTCATGATATTTTTACAAAATTCCTATTATTGTTCATCAGATAAGCTGCACTTTTTTTTTCTTTTTGATGTTACCAAAAGTTCCATGGTAATGGCCTTCTGAGACATACACCCAACATATCTATCCTGTATGGGACATTTAAAGTGTCCAGAATAGCACCACAGGTAAGAACTGCAGGCAAGATATTGGATTGCCAAGAAAGTATGAAAGAAAGGTTTAATTGTACTTTCAAAATTTTTGTATTATTCTGTTATAAGATAATATCTCACTTCTAAACAGTGTTACCTGATTTTGAAATGTGTGGTCAACTTGTTAGCAAGGAGCTGGTTGATCACTGATAAGTCCATAACTTCAGCAAAGATTCAAGTTTGAAATCTAAGAAATTCAGTGTCTCTGTATCAGTGAGAGATGAATTATTGTTCATAAGCTGGATATCAGGGAAAATGATGACATGTGAGTTACAGAATAGAGATGATGTTCTGAAAAAGAGATCCTGCCTAGTGTCTTGGTGTCTGAGAAGGTCTGAGGCTGGGATGTGGCTCCTCAGAGTAAGCCATTATTCCTCATTTTTTTTTTTTTTTGAGACAGGGTCTCACTTTGTAGTTCAGGCTGGCCCTGAGCTCACTATGTAGCCCAGGCAAGCTTCAAACTCAGCAATCCTCCTATCTCTGCCTCCTGAGTGCTGAGATACAGGTGTGAGCCACCACACCTGGCACTGTGGTATGTGGTACTGATTGCTGGTGTGTGGTGCAAATCATCACGCCCACCTGGTATTGTATGTGGTTCCTGGGGATCTAACCAGGGACCTTGCGCCTGCTAGGCAGGTGCTGGAACCACTAAGCTAAATCTCCGGCCCCTTTTGTCATCTTAGATCCCAAGCAGGAAGGTCTGCTTTGTAGAGCGGAATGTTTCCCTGGAGGAGAAGCCAGTTTTGATTGGGAAACACTGTTCTTCTGATCAGCTGCTTCCGAGGAATGCAGGATGGTGTGGTTTGGGTTGACCTCGTTTCCTCTTTGAAATTCATGTCTTGAGGTCCTAACCTCAGAACGTGACTTTATTTGGAGATAGGATCTTCACAGAGACCATCAGATTAAAATAGGCCATACAGGTCATGACCTCATGTGATTGGTGTCTTAATATGAAGAGGAGTTTTGGACACAGATGCATGAAGTCTGAGGATGAAGGGAGTAGTGGCTATGAACATGCCAAGTGTGGAGGTGTCAGACAAACCCTGGTGTTGGAACCTTGATGGACTTCTTGTCTTCTGAGCATGAACCAGGACATTTCTACTGGTCACACCACTGTTTGTAGTAGCCAGTGATGACCTCAGCCCCTGTGTTGGTTGCAATTCCTACAGCATGGCTTCATCTGGTCACATCCAGTGGTATGTTACCTTATTCTCATTGCCAGAGCTTCTGCTGTGGCTCCTGGAAATATGAGGTGACAGTGCTTTGCAAAGTGTTTGCCTCACCGTGAGCTCCATCCACCCCTGCTGAAGGGTATAAGCTGAGAATCATCCTCATCTCTGTTTCAGAGACAGGGAGTGGAGGGCAGAGAAATGAAGTGCATTGTTCGGGGGCCGAGTCGGGAAGTGGAAGAGCTGAACACCAGCTACTTCTTCCGAAAGCTGGATCAATGGACCTGTCGTGTGCCTGTTTCTCCCCTGAAGTTTGGAAGGACATGTCGACTGACACATGCAGAACCACTCCATTAACCCCACAGGTTCATGGGCCTGTGTGTTGGGTGATTTTGAAGCCTGAAAACATCTCTTCCACCCACGTCTCTGAGATCAAATATTTACCAGGAATCCTCGACTTAGGCCTCTCTGTTTATGTACACGGCATATTTCTTCTCCACTCAGAAGCTCTGTTTACTCACGGATTGGACTTCCTCTGTGCACTGTTTGATTACTGACAAATTCAGTGGCAAGACTTTGGATGGTTGGCTTGCATTGAGTTTTTCCATCATTAATACTATTCAGATATTAAATCAACACGGTGACATGAAGGCGCCTAACATTTTCCTGGAAGCTACTTGACTTAATTCTGTGGGGACAAATGTGAGATTATTGCACTTTTTCCTCGGGTGACCTAGGCCTGCTCTTGGCATCTGAGACTGCGGTGCTCTGCGATGTCTCAGCATCTCAGTGGCTTTTACCCAGGGGAGTTATTAGTTTTGAACCTTGGGGATAATTCCATAAGCATGCAATCCTTTTCCTCCCCCAAAGAACAAAATGTTGCTTGTGTTGGATTATGTGCTAAAACAAAACAAAAACCCCCAGTGGTTCCTAAATTGTGGCACCACAGTGATATAGGTATTATTGTCAGATTTACCAAAAATGAGAAAAACAAAAAATACGAACAACAATAAAACCCTGGGATGCCTCAGTTACATTTTGGTTTAAACAATGAATTTTTTAAAGATACAAATACTTGTCCAATATTGAAAATATTAAAGTTGTACTTAACAGTTCTGTAAGAAAATACTAGAAGTAGAGTCTTGGTAACTTTTCCGTAATTTAAAAATCTGGGAAAATTGTGCAAGTACCTCAGACTGTAGAGGATAACGACAGTGCTGAAGTTCTGACTCTGAGTGGGACTTTTCCTCTTTTGGGGCCCTATTTAAAAACACTGGTCCTCTCATGCTGGACCCACCGAAAGTGTACTCCAGCTTTGGGGACCCCTCTCTCGGGTCCTGCAAAACTTTTACAGTATCTCATGTCATCCTCCGTACCAAAAGTTGACCACGTGTAACCTGTAGACTAAATCTAGTCCCACTATTTTTGTTTGTTTATTTTGTGGAACATGGGTCAAAATTTTATGTCACATTTTCAAAAACCAAAGACAGCAAAAGGAAAAAGCCATTCACAAAAGCATTCTTAGGTAAGAGTTCTAGAAATATAAGGGATCATGACAGACAGAGGGCTATTATCTACAATATATAAAGAACTCAAAGAGATCAGCCTCCCCAAGTTTAAAGACCCAATTCAAAAATGGGCATCTGAAATGAACAGACACTTCTCAGAGGCAGAAGTCAAAGCAGCCAAGAAACATATGAAGAAATGTTCAACATCACTGGTCATTCGAGAAATGCAAATGAAAACAACACTGAGATTTCATCTCACTCCACAAAGAATGGCCGCGATCACAAAATCAACCAATGATAAATGCTGGCATGGCTGTGGGGAGAAAGGAACCCTTCTCCACTGTTGGTGGGATTGCAGACTTGTGCACCCATTATGGAGATCTGTGTGGAGATTTCTCAGAAAACTAGGACTAGGGGGTTCCATTTGACCCAGCTATCCCCCCTGCTAGGAATATACCCAAAAGAATTTTTAAAAAATCACATTGGAAAGACAGATGTACACCATTGTTCATAGCAGCTCAGTTCGTGATAGCTCAATCTTGGAAACAACCCAAATGTCCATCACCTGGAGAGTGGATAAAGATGTGTTTTTAAAAAATAAAATGGAGTATTACTCTGCCATAAAGAATGACAAGATCGATCCATTTAGGTGCAAATGGAGACACCTGGAGGATATACTAATAAGTGAAATCAATAGATCACAGATAGACAATTACTGGATCTTGTCTTTGGCATGAACACCTGTAGATGCAAATGAGCTCTAGAAAGTATGACAGCTTTTATAGAGTGCAAAATTTCTATAGGAAACTTGGTGTGGGAATGTGATGAGGGGAAGGAATAAATATGATACAGAAAGAAAATAAAAGAGCATGTATAAAGGGGGTGAGGAGGTGTGGATGGGTAGGGATATGGGTAAAAATGAGAATTAACTTGTGTCATATACTGGTACAAATTCCCCAATGTTATACATGATTTTGAGATGTATATAAATTGTACCAATAAAGAATTCAATTTATAAAAAAAAGTTAAAAGTAGAATTATCATACAATCTAGCAATCCATTTTCTTGATAAGAAGAAATCAGTATCTTGAATAGACATCTGTACCTCTGTCTTCATATATAATAAATATATATCAATTAAAAAAATACAAGGGATCATGTAGCCCGGTAGGGTCTCACGGTGAGCACCAACATGCCCCGCAGGGTGGTCTGAACACCCAGCCGGTGTGGGGTGGGCTCCATCCCAGCAGGCCGTGGAGAGGAAGCGTCAGTTCCTAGATCGATGCTGCTGCTGTGGGGACCACACTTTGAGAACCAGTGCTCTAGATTTGAAATAAAGCTGTCTATTTTTGCAATTTATTTTACTACTTACTTAGGTGACAGATGAGAAAGGACTTGCTAGGGTGTATGTGCTAGGATGATTTAGGACAGGGTAATTACCAGTGATCACCGCATATCCTTATCATTCACAAGCAGAGCATTTAAAAGTCGACTTTTAGCAATTTTCCCATAGTCCACAAGCTCCTCTTCACCAGACACCCTGCTGCAGAGTGACTCTGAGGAGCTTACCCTCATCTTCCTGAAAGGTCCTGTTGTCCCCTCACGTTCCCCCACCGCAGCCCTGGGCATCACCCTCCACGCTCCTCCTGTGCATGTGGTTTCTTTCTATTCCACAGACGAATGAGGTCATGCCATGTTCTGTCTCTTTGTATCTGGCTTATTTCACTAAGTATAATGTGCTTCAGTTTCATTGAGTTATTGACATGGTCTCCTTTTTAAAGGTTGCATAGTACTCCACTATGGATATAAACCATGTTTTCTTTAGCCACTCACCTGGTGCTGGTGTTATGGTTTATATCTAGGTGTCCCAGAGGGGGGCTTTGGAAGGTGACTAATTCAGGGGGTCTGAGACTCACATCACTTCTCTATTTGTAGCTGGCATTTAATTTTTCACAAACCCCACCCAGGTTTCCATAGTGGCCATGCCCATTTCCATTCCCATCGATAGTATAAAAGGCCCCCTCTTTCCTGAGTCCTGTCCTGTCCTGTCCTCTCTATTGTCTTTTGGGTGATATTATTCCAGCAGGTGTTAGGTGATGCAAGCCCTAGAATATTTATTTTCTGGCCTTTTACAGAAAATTTGTTACATCTGTGCAAAACCATCCTTTGGCAGATATACTGTTGTTCACATTTTTAGAATGAATGAAACAGAGGCTGGACCAAGTCAAGCAGCCTTTTTGTTATGTGTGAGCGGCACCAGAGATTGAGTTCAGGACCTTGCACTTGCTAGGCAGGTGCAGCGCCCTTGAGATGCATGCCCAGCCCAAGTCAGGTGGCTTTGGAAGGGTGTCAAAGGGTCGTGGGTGTCCAAGCAAGGGGTGCTGAATTCCAGACCTTCTGCCCCTACTGCACCGATCTGAATGGCCGATTGTTCACTGTGCTCAGTTTGGTGTGGGAAGGTGATTGATTGGTGATTTCTGATTAATCCCTGCCTATCTCAAAGACAGGACCTTGGAGTGTGGTTCAGAACTTGGACTATGGGGGCGACGGGGCTGGGTCCTAGTTTAGTGATGACTGTCTCGTTACTAACTTCTGCCCCAACCTTTACTGACAATGTAAGTGCTAAGTCGCGTAATTACAGAGGAATTACAAGAGGGAATGTGTCCCGCCAGGCACTCCTTATTTTCATTTCAGACAACTCTTATTTCAAAGCAGAGTCTGTGAGAGTAGAAATAGGAGTGTGGCAGGATTGCACCTCTCATCCCAGAGCCCACAGCTCCCACTTGTCAGATCAGAGAAAAGAAACTCTTCTTCCTCTTCTGTTTGATTCTCTTCTTGTGATTTGAGGACTGAACCGGAGGGCTTCCCACTCAGAGATCTCCCTGGCCCTTTTCATTTTTTTTTTTTTTAAATTTTGAGACATGGTCTAATTAAGTCACTAATTTGCCCAGGCTAGGTTCAAACTTGCGATCCCCCTGCCTTAGCCTCCCAGCATGCTGGGATGACAGGCATATGCCACCACGTCTGTCTCCCAGCTTTTCTAGAAGCAAGCTCTTCATCCTTTGGCTGCCCACACGTGCTTTGTAGCATGTCATGGCATGTTTGTGCAGTGCTTGCTGGACTGGGCCTCTTACCGTGGTTTTCCTGGTATTTGTAAAAATGTCATCATTTGCCTGAGAATCACCTGCGTACATCATGCAAGTCCAGCAGCTTTGCCTCAGAAACATCTGTGCTTTGACATGTCTGTAGAAAGAAGAAAATGACCTGTTTTTCCTGTACCCATTGGCCTCCAGAGCCCTGGGATGAGCTACTCTCTGGCTGTTGGTACGGAGCCACTTGTGTCCCTGCTCTGAGGAGAGGAGGCTGTATTGCCCCAGAGCAGGTGGCACTGCCAGCAGGGGTTCTGCAGCTCCTTGGCTGGCTGTCTTAGGCCTTCTCTCCCTCCTAGGCAGTGCAGGTGAGAAGACAGTGCTGCTCTGGTGTCAAGGCTCAGTCTGGGGTCTTGGGTGCCAGGCTTGGTGGGGAGTGAGAGGTGCCCAGCTGCCAGGTGCCCATTGCTCACAGGTGAGTCTGCAGGTCTGTTGCCCGGTCCCCTCCTTCTCTGCCCCAGTTGTCCACTCTGCTCCCGTCTCCTTGTCTTTCCTCTGCAACGCTACCTCATGACGGCCCCGCCGACAGCTGCGGGCTGGTCCTGTCTCCCCACCCTGCACTGAGGCAGCTTGTGCCATGGTGAGCGGCACAGGTTGGTGTTAGGAAAGCAGCACAAGGTGTGAGCAGCTCGGGAGGGGCGGGGATGGCAGGATGTGGGTCAGGGCCAAGAGAGGCTTCTCTGCACAGAGGACAAGGCCCACCGAGGCCCAGAGCAAGTGTGGACACTGGCAGCTCCCAAGGGTGGCACAGCCTGATGCTGGCGTGTCCGGGTGCTGGCCACTCCTCGCCACATTGCTGGCAGCGAGCTTGTGGTCAAACCCTGTGCTTAACTGTATAAGATGGCCATGCTAGGAAGGGTCTGTCCTTCATCTGCTGTCCTGAAGGCTTCTTTTGGGTACGTGTTGTGTGCCAGTGCAGAACACCAACCTCAAGTCCAGCTGCGGGCCCCATGCCAGGAAGGCGGAACGGGTGCTGTTGGCCTGGAGTCGGGCAGTGTGTGTGTGGACTGCTCAAACTGCCCACAGCCACTTGGGATCATGGGTACCCTGTGGAGGTTGAGCTGCTGCTGGCCTCCAGTGCTGACCACCACGGCCAGCTGGTCGGGCAGACCCAGTGGTGTCGGCAGCTGTCTCCAGCATGACCCTCGTGGGAGCAGCCTCGAGCTGCGAGCCCCCGGGGCTAGACTGAGACCCCTACTCTGCCGCTGCGGACGGCGGCCTGGGTCGCACTGGAGCCTCCTTCTGAGGCTGGCCCCTTCCCTTAGGGTGAGATTCTTCATGGCAGGGGTGGCCACTGCACTTGTGGTGGCCGTGTTTGTCACCGCCACCAAGCTCCGGCTCTGTCCCTGCAAGGCGATGTGGGGATGACTCAGACTCGTGCAGGAGGCAGGATGCGCGCAGGGGTCTCACCGGCACCGCCCAGCAGGGCTGGGTCCTGTCGCTCTTCCTGCCTGCGTTCTCTTCTGCACAGCTCTGGTCACACTCAATCTACACTCACTCAATGTCTGTTTCCAGCCCCCGAAACTGGAAGTTCCACGAACGGCCACGGGGTTCTTGTCTCTCTTGCTGGTACCTTTTGTGCCTGTAATGTCTCCGGGCTCCTTTTTCCCCCACAGTGGCTGTGGGAGGGAGGCTGGGGGTGAACCCCACATAAGTTTCCCGGTTTCCTCCAGGCCATGTGCCTGGGGCCGCTGAGGCACGATCTGGCCAAGCCCGGAGGGCAGGGTCTGGCTCACTTTCGAGTTGCATATCTCTCCTAAGAGCACAGGGGCCCAGCTGCCCCGCCATGTCTTCCTGTGACCCTCTGCTGGCCACTGGAGGTCACCAGGTGCGGCCTGCGGAGGTCATCCGCTCCCAGGGGTGAAGAGCGCCCTCTGGCTGGGCCGGCTGAGGCCGGGAGGGAGCTTGTGCCCTGCGGTCCCGGCTCCTCTGGGACATCATGGAAGAACATCGCTCCCTTCTGCAGGGGACTCGGTGGAAGGTGTTTCCTTCAGCTTTTCTCAGCCCAGCCCAGTTGAGTGTGCCCTTGAGTTGACACATGTGTGTGTGTGCGTGGCTTGCACACCTGTCTACACTCTCTCGGTGTTTCCTTCGGAACACAGAATGATAAGAACAAGGAAAGCACAGAGGTTCAAATCACTCACCTTTCGTGGTCATCTTAACTTTGGGGAAGATCTGGAAGCTGCTGGGTGCCAGATCAGGTAGGTAAGGCGGTGAGCACGAGCGTCATGTTTTCATGAGTGGGGCAGACACTCAGGAAAGAGGACTTGCAGAACTGCTGCAGAAAGCAGCAAGAACAAGGGCCGAGTGTGTTCAAAGCCAGGGCCAGGATTTGGGGGGATAAACTGTCAATACAGTTAAAAAATTTTAAGCACCATAGTTTCTGGCAAGCCCTTGTGTGACCAGCTCTTCGCTGGTCATTATAGGGAAGGAGATCGGCTCCTGGAGGGAGTCTTAGCAGAAGAGGAGAGCGAGTCTGATTGAAGAGGACAGCCACTTCCGTCCTCTCCTCCATCTGTAGAACACACCAAAGCTTTCCCTTTTAACTCCCCAGCACATTTCGAGTTTGAGTCGGGCCACGACCTTTAGTTCATGGTGGCTGCTGTCTCTGGAATACTGAGCTCAAGAACACACGTATGTCCTGGGTCAGCAGGGTGCTGCCCACAGGGGTGGATTAGTGCCCTTAAAAAGAGCCTCAGAGAGACTTGCCTTTCTGGAATGTGAGGTTACAACTGTGGTTTTGCTTTGTGCTCTTCTGAGAAGGAGGAGGGACTGCACTGGGCTCCGAGTCTATGCACGCAACCACCTGCAACTGCTCAGCCTCAGATCTGTGAGAAATAATTTTCTTTTGGACACAAGCACCCACTTAGTAGTATGTGTTACAGCAGCTGCACTGGGTTGATGCATTTCCTCTCTCAGCAGAAGCACGCCTGTGGCTCGCTGCTGCTGTGTTGAGGATGACGTGGAGCTGTGCAAGCTCTCAGGGGCTGTGGTTAGCCTGTGACAGGTACCTGTGAGGTCCGAATGACACAGACCTCAAAAACCACAGCGTTACAAGTTTAGCACAACTGTGTGACTGCGATCAGCACCTTCTCTGAGCTTTAGGAAAGTGGAAATGTCAAGGCCAGGGTCCCCCAGGCTCAGGCCTCTCAGTATCAACATCCTATTTTTGGTAGGACAGAGGGTGACCTGTGGCTTGTGCTATCACCTGGACTGGGGAACATTATCCAGACTCATAAATATTTATGAGGTTCTCTGTGTTTGACAGGTCTCTCCTATAGGTCATTCAGTTCCCTTCCATTTTAGATCCTGCCAGCTTCTAAGTTCTTCTCATGCAGTAATATGGGGGAGATATGAGGTCCCCTACTTACTAAGAACTCAAATTTTGCAAGGCTTCTGGTGCAGCTGAGGCGTGCTCCTTTTCCAGCCACGGAGATCCTGGGCATTTTTTCAGCTGGGTAGGACCTGGCTCCACGCCAGGGCTGGTGCCACATGTCTCCCCTTTCCTTCTGCCGCTCTGAAACTTGCGAGGTTTTGCTGTGGTGCCTTCCCTGCCTGTCTGGCTAACAGATCCTTCTTCAGTGTGGGGCCCCTGCGTGTAAATGCCCTGCGGGCCCAGGGCAGCAGCGAGCTCTGAGCTCCTTGGTGCAGAGCCTTCCGCTGTACTGTTTGCAAAGTGGAGCATAAAGGAGCCTTCGTTTCTATCTCACAGGCGAGAGCTTTTGTTTTTTGTTTGTTTCTAAAGACTTATTCTCTGAATGTAAGACATCATTTTAAGTTCTCTTAAACTCTGCTTAGAGTTTGTTGCTCTTAAGAGTCAAGATCAGTAGGCAAGAGCTAGGTTCTTTTCTAAGCTGTTATACTTGAAAGGAAAAGGAAAAAGAAATAAATTGTAAAAGATAGGATCCAAGACGCAATATATATGTGCTAATTCCCTATTGTGAATGTGTTTATTGTGCACCCCTAACATATAGTAATGAAAAAGAGAAAAACCAAACAGAAAGAAATAAAATGAAAAATGCCCAGTGGAAGTAGGATGGGGCCCTGAGCTGCCCTGGGGTCACCTTACTTCAGGGGTGCAGCAGTCATCACACAGCATCCAGCAGGGGGGACACCAGCTCTGGGCCTCACCCCCTCTGTCTTGCCAGGGTCACAGCATGCCAGGGCCGCTCTGGAGGTGATTTTGAACACAAGGATGGGAACACTGAGGATCAAGGCTGGGTCTGGATGTTTTGGATTGTGCCCCTGCAGGCGTAATCTCACTAGCTCTCCTTTTAAAAGTACCAGCTTGGGCCGGGGATGTGGCTCAGTGGTGCCAGATCTGTGTGGCAAGGTCCAGGTCCTGAGTTCAATCCCCAGTACAGAAAAACAAAACAAATAAAAATAGCAGCTTTGTTGTGATATCATTTATGTATCATGAAATTCACCCTATAAGTAGATTTTAATATGTACACAGAGGTGTGCAGACATCACAGTCATACAAATTTAGAACATTTCATCAGCCCCAAACTGAAGTCTGCTCTCCATGTGTCATTTACATGGAATCATATGACTCGTGACTTCTTGCTGGCTTCTTTCACTGTGTGTACTGCTTTCACAGTTCATCCACACTGTGGTGTTTTCAGGGTTCTTGCTGTACCTTGGTGTGGGTACAGCACACCTTGCTTGCTCATTCATCAGGAGAATTTACAGTGCTCCTTCTTCATTCTGTGTGGAAGACTAATTCTCATGCAGAATTTCTAGGTCAGACAGACTGCCCTGCATTTATGGTTTTGTGGACTGTTAAAGTGTTTTCCAAGGTGGCCACCGCATTGTACACTCTCACGGTCATGTAGGAGGCGATCAGGTCTCCCACCTTCTTCCTGGCGTCCTCTGTGTCTTAAGTTAACCTTTGCAGCGGGTACAAGGGGTAACTGGTGGTTTTGAGTGCACTTCTGCAGTGACTGCTAATGCCCAACATCTTTCATATGCTTTTTGTCCCTCTCTTTATCTTCTTTGGAGAAAGATGTCTTCTGGTTCTTTAAGCATTTAAAAAAATAATTGGTTGTTTCCAAGATTGGGCTATCACAAACGGAGCTGCTAAGAACATGAGTGCACATATGTCTTTACGATATGATTCTTTTTTTTTTGTTTTTCAGACAGGGTCTGGCTTTGTAGTTCAGGCTGGCCCTGAGCTCACTATGGAACCCAGGCAAGCCTCCAACTCAGCAATTCTCCTGTCTCTGCCTCCCGAGTGCTGAGATGACAGGCATGAGCCACCCTGCCCAGCACTATGCTATGTGGTATTGATTGCTGATGGGCATGAGTCACCATGCCTGGTATTGTATGTAGTTACCGGGGATCAAACTCAGGACCTTGAGCTTGTGAGGCAGGTGCCAGAACCACTGAGAATAAATCTCCAGCCCTACGATATGATTCTTTTAATTCCTTCGAGTATATTCGTAGCAGGGTAATTATGACATAGGAAATATTCAAGGGAATGTGGTAGGAAAAGTAATGAGGGGAAATAATAAATATGATTTGGAAGGAAAAAGAAAGAACATGTATATAGGGGTTGGGGGATTGTGGGGTGGGTAGGGATATGGGTAAAAATGAGAATTATCTGTGTCATATACTGGAACAAATTCCCCAATGTTGAGTGTGATTATGAGCTGAATATAGAATGTACCAATGAAGAATTCAATTAAAAAATTTGGTTAAATGTCTTTTCATTGATAAGCCAGAGGACTGCTTCATATATTCTGAACTCTGGGTTCTTATTCCATACATGATTTAAATTTTTTTTGGTATTTTTTACTTTTCTGTCAGCTTGACAATAATGTCCTGTAGTCAAGGAGTACACTTTCCACTTTCTTAGGTTTTAATATATTTTCATGAATCTCTCTAGTTTGCAGTATGCAAGTGAAACTCTTCTTTTGTTAGATCGACTCCCTGGCATTTAAATCTTTCTGACATCACTCCAGAAACACATTCTCTCAATTTCACTTCAGCTGGTCCACCCTTCATGTACAGGATAACAGCTGGCTTTATGTACGGGAGCGTCCTGCTGGACTCATGGATGAGACCCAGTAGAGTTTTGGTGAATTGGTTAGGGTTTTCTGTATATAAGATGATACCATCCGTGAACATGGATAGTTTTAGTTTTTCATTTCTTATTTTTTTCTTATTTTTATTTTTTGCTACCAGGGATCAAACTTGGGACCTTGTGCTTACCTGATAGGTGCCAGAGCCCCTGAGCTCAATCCTGGGCCCTTCTACTTCATTTCTGATTTGGATGCCACTTGTTTATCTGCCTGGTTGCTGTGGCTAGAAGTGCCACGTGGAATGGAAGTCGGAGGGCGGCCGTGCTTGCCTTGCTTTATTCCTAGGAGGGAAACACTCAGGTTTTCACCCTGGGTCTGATGGTCACGGCCTCCACCCGCTGTGGGGCCCTTTCGCCGGCAGAGGAAGTTCCTTTGGTTCCGAATCTGCTGCGAGTTGCTGGCCGCATGCGAGGGGAGTCACGGAAGTGCAGCCTGCTTCCTTCCCGAGAAGCTCCAGGCCGGCCCGACGGCAGCCGACACAGTTTCCTCCACGCTGGGTTCAGGCACGTGCCTGAGCTGCGGGACGACTTCTCAGAAGGTCTTCATTACTGGGGTGAAAGCTGTGGGGCTCTGCGAGGGCCCCGTCCTCTGCCACATACCGGCTGGAATTAGGGCGAAGGGGGGGTCACAATGTGACTGATTTTGATATAATCTCCATAAATGCAGTTTATTCACAACAGTATGGGGCCTTTATCACTGCTCAGCACCTGCACGATGCCTGGTGCTTCATGAGAGGCAGAGACATGACCACAGAGGGCGTGGGCCTTGCTCATTTTGATGATGGCACTCCGACTTTCCTGGCTTCGAGTAGGGGAGAGAGAGGCTCAGATCAGACACCGGCTCCCTGCTCCGTTTCTGGCAGCACAGCTCCAACTTTGCATGTTGGTGCTCGTTTTATGTCGTTATTTGAAAATGAGGTTTAAATAGTTGACCAGGGGCTAAAGCGAACTGAGCTGGCCCAGTCGCCCTGCTTTGCAGATGATGAAATGTGAAATTGGCACAACGCAGCTTGGCAATAGCAGCAGAACTGTAGTTCAGGTGTCTTGGTGCTGAATATTTATTCAACCAACATGGATCATCTTCCTGTTCCATTGCAAGCCGGCTGGTCTCTGCATAGGAGGAGATCACAAGGGGCTGAGCGGCCTGGGACGAGGCCAAGATGATGGGGCAGGGTCGGGGCCAGAGCTCTGCATTGCAGGGAGCCCAGGGCACGTCACAGCCTGGTGACCTTGACTCACTTTTCACAGACGTGTTGGGTTTGCAGGGCGATCATGGGGAGAGGGCATTCCAGGACAGGGCGACAGCAGCTCCTCAGGAATGGAGGCGGAAAGAGCAAATACTTCTCTAATTAAGACAAGCACCATTTATTAACCGTTATCCTGTGTCTGGCACTGGGCTGGTTGATTTCCATGGATTATCGCATGCAATCCTCTCAGGAATCCCGAAACAACACGGAGGAGGGAAATGAGCCTAGAGACAAGAGAAGTAGCTTGGCAGATAGGGTCATGCAAGGGCTCGCGGCTGAGCAGGGCCAGAGCTGGGGTCTGCGTCTCCAAGCTTAGCTTGAATTTCAGGCACTAGGTGCTGTGCTCAGCAGTGGGGACTTTAGCCTCCAGGTCCCTGAGCTGCAAATCTGCCTCAGAGTCCCCCATGGACTTGCTGAACACATGGTGGGTCGCAGCCCAGAGTTTCTGATCTGGGTGGTCTGAGCCAAACTCCAAGGGTATCTATCTGTCTGTCTGTCTGTCTATCACCTATCATCTTTATCTGTCCATCCATTATCTATGTACAATGGGTCCCTGACTTATGAACTCAATTCATTCCCAAGGACTGGTTGTAACTCAGTTGGTCAGTGAAGGCTCAGACTCCTCTACACAGCCTTCGAAGTCTCCCTCCTGTACACAGGTAGAGCTCAGTGTTCTTAAAGAGACATCAGCCCAGGATTCCTCAATTAATCCCACAGAGGAAGGCGGTTGTGATGTTACTTCTAAAACTCTTTAGGTGGGCATGGTGGCTCATGCCTGTGATCCCAGCCCTTGAGAGGCAGAGGCAGGAGGAGTGCCATGAGATCAAGGCTAGCCTGGACTACACAGTAAGGTCAGGGCCAGCTTGAACTATAAAGCAAGAGACCTTGTCTCAAAGAAAAAAAAAAAGAACTCTTTATTTTTTATTTTTATTTTTTTGTGGTACCAGGGATTGAACTCGGGCCAAAAAATAACTCTTTAAAATCTGTATCTGAGACTATCTAGAAACACAAGTGGCTAGCATTCAAGTCATAACTAAAAATTTTGGTCATAAATTAAAACTAAAATTATAGCTGTAACCCCAGTTGTTCATATGTTGCCATTCATAACCGGAGGGTTCACCCTATCTGTCTGTCTATCTGTCCGTCTACCTCTTAGCAATGTAGTTTGAATCCAGAGCCTTGTGTGTGTTAGCAAGTGTCTATCACTGAGGTCTGCCCCAGCCCTTAAAATATTTTTATTTTATTTTGGGATAGAGTTTTGCTAAGTTTCCCAAGCTGGGCTCAAACCTGTGGTCTTCCGGCCTCAGACTCTGGAGTAGCTGAGACTGTGGACGTGTGCCACCACACCCAGCTAGGCACACACATCTGCAACAGACGGCTCTAGCCTTGATGGTCCAGGGACTGTACTTTGACAACGGTTAGGACAGGGAACCACTGAAAGAATCTAAATTTGGGAGGAAACTCATCAGACCTGCATTTTACTCAGGACTGTCTCCTAATGAATGGGCTGGAATGTAGTGGGGTGGAGGGACCAGGAAGAATGATGATGAGAGGAACTGTACGTGTGGCCGAGTGAGTGGGGGTGAAGGGAAAGAGTAGAAATAGTCAACCAGGTGAGTAGTTTAGGGTCCTGGCAGTTCTCAGCAAGCCCTGCAGATGATGGCAGGGGTGTATTTAATAACTCAAATCTGTAGGCGAGGTGTCTGATGAGAAGCAAGAGAGGAGAGGATTGTAGTAGAATGAGAAGTGGTTTTAAGGTTGCCTTGGCAAGAAATGAAGTCTCGAGGGTGAACTGGGTTCGAGGGGCTCTCCTGTGCTGACTGAGGGGCCCTGGGTTTCCTGCCTGGTTTAGTCACTTCTACCATCTCAGAGACGCCAGACTTCGAAGTCTCATTTCTTCATCTGCAAGCGCAGCAGCAACGCCTCCGGCTGCCCGCCGAGCTGGAGGGTAGCACGGGAGGACCAGCCATGCAGTGAAGCATGCCTTCCAGTTCGGGCCCCCGCTGGAGCCCAGTGTCCTTGCAAAGTGAACTCCAACTCAGACTGCAGGAGGTTCCCCCACAGCCACAGGTTCATCTTCCCAGTCTTAACCACTCTCCTCCGTGTGAGTCTGTTCCGAGTGCAGATTTCAGCGCAGCCAAAATAAGAGTTGCACTGAGTTGTTAGATGTTCTGTTATCACCAAGAGTCAGGAAGAAATCTCATGATTTCCTGGTGGTAATACTTCTTAAAATCTCAGTTATGAGAAAAATGCCCTTTTCTTGTGAAAAGTCCTGTGCAACTCACACTAATGAACTGCCTTAATGGGTTTAAAACTATGGACACATGTTTTAGAACTGCTAGCCGTGTCCCTTATTTTAACTCTTTAATTCTAGGGTGTTAGCACATAGATGTACCTCTCTATATTGTAATTCCAGTAAAACACAGAAACTGATTTTACTAAGCTTATACTGAGTATTTATTGTCATCACTCGGTAGTTATTAACTCAGGAGTCACGATGCCCTCCTGCCCACACCGCCTGTGCCAGCTGAGCACAAGCCTTTTTCTTGACTTTCATTCTTTCCTTTCCCCTGTCGCCACTGCAGTCTTCTCCTTCAAGGCTGCCGCTGGCTCTGTCTGCGTTACTACCATGGCTTCCAAAGCAGTCTTCTCAATTTCCTCCAACACATATTCACAATGCAGAGATGAATGCTTCGAAATCTGATTAAACCTTCTCCATCCTAAGCCTTGCAAAGGCTTTTCATTGCCTTCGAGATGAAGACAGCTCCTCGAGAGAACCTGTGGGGCCATGCACCCAGCCTCTCCTAACTTCTGTTCTCCCCACACTGGTCAGACAGTTGTTTTTCCATGTCATGGACGTGTTGTCCCTTGTCTTTCCCCATGTCTGGTTCAGCTCCCTGTACAGGACCACTTGTACCTGGGATAGTGCTTCTAGCGGGTAGGAGCTAACAAGCATCGATCTGGGTCAGGAATGAAGGCAGAGATGGTTCTGGTGTGGGATTCATGCTCAGATTCCGCTGGAAAAGTTGGGAAATTGAAGTCACTGAAAGATGTGACAGGGTCGACGTTAGCTTTGAGTGACGTGATAACTAGTTTGCATTTGAGCGGGGTTTCTCATCCCCCCACCGGAGGGCCCCAGAACCACACATTACCTCCAAAACCTGCTGGTTTGAATTTCATCTGCCTCCACAGCGCTGCCTCGAGGCTTGTGTTCCTCCGTGAGCTACTGGAAACGCCTGCTGGATTTAGATCGAAAGTCCCGTTTGCAGACTGCTGTCCAGTTTTGAGTTTTCCAGTAATCCTCCAGCACAACAGTATTTTAAAGCGAGGCCTCCAGAGTTTTAACAGACTAAGAAGGACACACCCGGGGACGGTTTCCTTGGAGTCTGTGTATTGTGGTTGCTGCTGCAAGATCATCCTGAAAGTGGTGTGATCAGCTATTGTCCAGCGTTTCTCGTCTCGGAACTGTTCTGGAAGAAAGTTCAGCCAAGTCAAGTCATGTTGATTCTGCGTAATGAGAAGCAGGGTGCAGCTGAAGTTTTAATCAGTCCATGAGAGTTTCATAATCACTGAGGGGAGCAAGCGACAGCCCTGGTATTCGCTGTCCACGTCGCGCTGTGAGCCCCGGGTCCTCTTGTCTGAAGCAGAGCTCGGGAACAAGGGCTCGTAGAGCGCCTCATGAAAGATGGTCTGTGCGTTTGTATAAATACAACTGCTGGGCTGCAATTAAGCAGGGCCCACAACTGCTGCCTTGTATGCTCCACAAAGTACATAAAATTCTACTTTCCAGCTTGGGTTCAGAGTCGGGTCCCCTGGACCAGCAGCCTCAGTGTGTCATTAAGAGCTCTGGACCCCAAGTCCAGTTACTAGTGAGTACTGTTCATAATACAGTAGGGTGACATTCAGAATTAGGCCATGCACTTGAACATGCAGGGCACATGTAAATTAGTTCAGAATAATTTATTCTAATGCTCTGTTGCTTTAAATGCAGTGTCTGTATGCCTGGCATTGGTGTACTCTTTTGTGCCAGGCTTTCCTGGCCCCGGAGCCCCTCTCTCTCCTCCTCACCCCTTAGACTGAATGGATCAGGTTTGTGGCAGGCAGGGCATAAACACCAGCATTTTAAACAAGGCCCCAGGGAGATTCCAGTGCTTGGTGAAGTTCGCCAACCACAGAGTGATTTTCAGGACTGCGACTGCTGAAAGATTTGTTTACGGTTCTGGGTTTTCCTCTGCCAGGAGCAGTGTTCCCCAGAGTATGGCTGGGTGGGAAAGCCGTGCTGCAGGCTGAGTTTTCAGTCTTTCTTGCCCTTTCTTGTCTCCCGAGCTTGCCGTGTCTGATTGGCAAAGATCTCAGATACCACAGCAGGTGAGCAATCTGAAGTTGGTTTTCTTAGAAGAGATTTTGCATCAGGGTCCAGTCATGGTAGTCGAATTTCCCAGCCTACTCCTGGGCTTTTTGTGTTTCTTAGGTTTAGATAGCAAAATGTTATTTTATTTTACTTATTATTTTAGTTTCCTAGTGTGTGTGTGCAGTACCCAATGATCATTCCTTGTGGGAAGTAGGTGAGTGTGCAGAATACATCTTCACTTCTTTCTCATCCCCGCCCCCACCCAGCCGTCCTTGAGCCCAGCGGTACAAGGGGTAATTTAGTCATGCAGTTGATTTGATGCTTGAGGTCGAAGTGTTAGCTTTCCTTCTGACAGTAATATATAATGATAATCTTGTAGTAAAGTCCTGTCTAGCTAAGGCTAGATGCTGCCTGTGTGTAGGGTGTGTGTTTGTGTATTGTAGTGCATGTGTGTGTGTGTGTGTGTGTGTGTGTGTGTGCGTGTAAATCCCAGACACACGGTGACCTGGTAAGAGAGAGCTCTCTAGCAGAGTGCTTCACAGGAAAGGGCCTAACCCAGCCCTTCGCACAGTCGTTCATTACAATCTCAGTGCCGAGCGGAGCAGGAGCCACTGGGCTGCTCCTTAGCTTCTGCCGCTGCACTCCCACTCTGCAGCCAGTGAGACTGAAACGCGGCCGGCTCAGCTTCTGAGCTCTCCCTTTCCTAAGGTGAAGGAAGACTCATTGTCTTCAAGCTGGGTTTCCACAGCCCACCATCAGGCGAAGGCTAATGGCGCTGGACTCCGTGGAGGCCCAGGGAGCACTGTGGAAGGGGAGCCTGGCGTTTGGCACAAGTGAGCGCCGCCGCACGGAAGGAAACCCTTGCTGATTTCCTGCTTCCCCCGCGACAGCAGGATCGCATCTTGAAACTGAATGTAAACAGTAGAATCATCTCACACAGGGTTAACCACTTTGCAAAGCTTTGCCCCATACACAGCCCCAAATCAGTTCAGTATGGCGTGGAGACTGCAGCAAGGGCTTGCACAGAGACATTCTCAAGACTAACAGAAGTCTAAAAGGCGACTTCAAGTTTGGCAGCGGATTATTTTTGTTTTTGGTTTGCTCTCACTCAATTCTAGACTAACAAAACCCAGGCTCGCTCTGCAGCCCACCATAAACACGTTCTTGCATCTGTGCTGTTGTGTTTTATCTGAGCAGAGCCACTGCCCCATTACAGATTTGCCATGTGATAAATCTGTGTCTGCTTGTGTACACACATGAGCTGTGCAGGAGACACAGTCCCCAGGCCGTCGGGAGCCCAAGCCGAGCCTCCCCGGTCTGAATCCTAAAGACACACAATGTTTAAACAGCTCTTGGAGTTGGAGGCCTCAATTTCTCCTCTAAAAGTGCTGTGGTTGACAAATTGCTTAGTAAAGAAACCTAAACACAGTAGCCTGAAAGGACTCAGGAGCTGGATGACAATTCCGCTGGGAAATTACTAGGGAAACATTTCTTTGATCCAAGTTGTTGCAGCCGTGGGAATTTCTATCCTATATTCACTTACTGATAAAGTTTCCTTTCCCTATTATCTCTTACGTCCCCAACCCCTGAACAAGCTAGGCTTGGCTAGGAATAGGTAGAGAATAAAGTTATTTTGTCTTTCCTCACAGGGCCGAGGACTGTGCGCTGCTCAGCTGGCATCCCCAGGATTTTGATAAAAGTTACTTCTCTAAAATATAACAACAACGTGCAGAAAAGAATAGTATCTCTTGTGTGAGTTGCAATTTTGGGAGATTTCATGGTGAGAAACATCTGAGCAATCAGGATGTGGCCCTAGGGAAAGACAGGAAGTTACTGGGTCTGTAAATTATAAAACTCTCCTTGTTTCAAGAAATAAAATGGTGATGCTGAGGACACTGAGTAAGTGTGTCGTAGACCTTCGGAGCTGAAAGCTGCTAGAAAGCTCTGTGAAGCCCTGTTTCCTTTGTATCGGATGAAATGCATTTGGTTTCTTTTCTGACAAGCCGTGTTTCTGTGCGGGAAGCGGCAGGAGCAGGCGGTGTTATTGGCCAGGCTGCAGAGGGACCTCCCGTTGCCAGAGGAGACCGCATGAAAGTGGCCAGGGGAGGGCGGCCGGGGGTGGGGCGGGCCGGGCCTGGCCGGGCGGGTGGAGGAGGAGGAGGAGGAGGAGGAGGAGGCCTTCAGCCTCTGGTGCGCAGAGCTGCAATTTGTGAGCGCACCGTGATGAAATCGGGCTCTGGGCAAATCAGAGGAGCCTGTCAGCTTCCCAGGTGGGACCGCCTGGGGTTAACAGACTGAACTGGAGCCCCAGGCAGAGCAGCCCGCGGGCAGAGGGCAGCTGCGGCGGGCAACCGAGAAGCCGGCATGGCTGGAGGCAGCTCCGCACGGTCCTGCCAGGTAGGACTGGGGTGGGAGCGCGGGGAGGCAGCCTCGGACCTCCGCCTCCTCAGTCTGCGGCTCTCCTCGAGCTTCCGCGCGGAGAGCGCCGCAGGCGGCGTTTTGGAAGCGGTGGGAACCGGGCTGTTGAAGTCACGAGGCTTGAGTCACTTCTTCTGGCTGTGCTTGACAACTCGGTCGCTGCTCCTGCAGGTCTTATCCCTGTGCACGTTTGCCGTCATCTGCTTAGGAGCCGCAGTGAGCCGCACGAAGAGGGCGGAAGAATGGGAGGAGAGCTCATCTTCAGGTAAGCCGAGCAGCCGGTGGCATCTTCAGTCATTTTCAATACCACGCACCAGGCGACCTCTGCAAACTCCCCGAGAGGTCTGTCTTTAAGACGGTGTTGCAGGTTAACTAATTTAGTCGTAGGTTTCTCTGGGATAAAACCGACTGTAAACACCATGCAGGGGAAAGAGGTTTTTAAAATTTGAAAACACTTCTGACTGCTTCATAACAGTCTCTCGAAATTTTTGTACTCTGAAATTTATAGGTGTTGAGATGCTGTTAAGACTCGGTCCTTAAGCGAGGCTAGGGCAGAACTTGGGGAGCAGGTGTTAACTTCATAGTGCATCGGTGTGCGTCTGACGCGTCCTGTGATGAGGGTTCAGTGTTTGCTGCCAGGTGCTCTGATCCAGGAGAGGGAGAGCAGCCGGGCAGCCAACTGCTGCTGGAAAACCTGGGAAGTTCAGAACTTTAAGAATCACCCAGAGTAGGAAAGATAAGAGAGAAGATGCTTCAGTAAGCCGTGGGCTGGCCTGCACCGATGCTTTCTTTTGCGCAAAGAAAGGTGCATTTCAGCCGAGTGCCCAGACTCACCCTGGAGAACTGAAGGGAAGAGTTTTCCACTGACAATATGCTGTACTCTGGCAAGGTGGCGGTTTTATGAAGGAGCCCGTTGTGTATCCGGACTGGGGCTCCAGCAATGAGTTGGTTAATTTCCTGGAGATCAGAGCTGCTGATGGTTATAGAAATACAATTTTTCATTTGAAGTAACAGATACTCTAGGGGGCAATATTTTCCTGACTTTCCTTGAGATCCCAGAGCGTTTGTCTTTCTGTGCATTTTGCGTTTCTGCAAGGACTTCCTTCATCTGACTTCCATGAAAGATGGTCACCTGCCTTTTCTTAACCAGCGTGGACTTTATTAACATCCTGGTTACAATCCATGCATCGATGGAAGAGTAAATCTTCTCTCACACTGAGCAAGTTTCTTACAAGTGTGCCAGAAGGTTGAAAAAAAAATATTAGCAACGGGTGAATGAGTCGAGTGGGGTGTGGTTTGGGAGAACAGTGAGAAAATAGATCATAAAATTGTGGCCCCGGGAGCCAAATGGACAAAATGAGCTGTCCTGGGTTGGAGAGGGAGGGAGGGGTCGCTCGGCTGCAGGAGAATGCCGTTTTTATTGGTGGCAAATGCACTCTTCAAAGGCCTCTCTTTCATTCCCGCTAGTGCCTGACAGACAGGGGGCTGGGTCAGACACTTGACAGCCCTTTCTGTCTGATGCACCCCGCAAGGAACTTTCTTTTACTGTTTCATCTTAATATATCACTTTGGTTGAAAGTGATATTGAAGAATTAAATGGTATTTCCTTTTT
>PVIC010000474.1:0-122404 GCA_004025085.1 Thryonomys swinderianus | reverse complement strand
TTTCTTTCTTTCTTTCTTTCTTTCTTTCTTTCTTTCTTTCTTTCTTTCTTTCTCTTTCTTTCCCCTTTCCCTTTCTTTTTCTTTCTTCTTTCTTTCTTTCTCTTTCTTTCTCTTTCTCTCTTTCTCTCCCTTCCTTCCTGCCTCCCTCCCTCCCTTCCTCCCTCCCTCTCTCTTTCTTTCTTTCGTTTTTGTGATACATAATAATTACAGTCTCTAATGTTAGCATCACTGCTTCAGCTCCACCGCAGCTCCTGTAATGTGAGGATCAGCAGAGTTTATCTTGTCAGTGCTCACCTCCTGCCCTGCAGCCTGCTGCTTCATAGGCTCAGGCTGTTTGGTTCTGGCCTGGAATGGTTTGGTCTGTGGCCCTGATGTTAAATATTCTTATGAGCCTGAAAGTACGTCTCATATTTCTTTTCCCAAAACTCAGCCACAGAGCACACCTAACTCAAGGAAGCCTGGGAAATACAGGTTAGTTGCATATACCAGAGGAAAACCAAATGAGTTTGGTAAGCAACAGCCAGTCCCTGCCGTAAGTAACAAAACGTACATCCAAGAGGACTTCTAGATTTTACATAGTTGGAAGTAATGTTGCAGTAAACGTATAGTGAATCCCAGACTTAGAAAATTTGAGTTGTGAACTTTCACAGATATACTGTGTATGACTGGTGGATTATGAATGAATCCGATTTACAAATGTAACTCATTTGCAAGTTGGAGACTTATTGTATGCCTTTTAAAATATGTACTGATGCCCTGTTCGTGTCGCTCAGTTGTAGATTGCTTGCCTAGCACAGGTAAGGTCTTATCTTTATCTAGACCTAGATAGTTCAGTGCCCTGGTCGAGAACTAAATTTTAAAATAGTTACACTTTTGACTATCAGCAGAACTTTCACGGCAGCTACATCTTTTTCCAGGAGTACTTTTTACAGTAGCACATGGTGTATTGTAGCAGGACCTATCTGGACAGGAAACACTGTTCAGGATCCAGCTTGCATGTGTATTGTGTGGTAGAGTATCATTGCTGTGCTCTGTTAGGGCCACGGTGGTGAGGATATACAACATTGGTCTTTGGTGCTGTTGGCCAAGAACCAGTTAGTACAGATTGACTCATATTCTTTTTTTAACTTACATTTTCTGCTTTGATGTAAAGTTAATTAGTAATTGTTCAAGTATTAAGTATAGAAATTATAGTACCATTTTATCATAAGAGAAAATTTTTACAAAAATATCTTTATCTCTTCTGTTTAAAAATCTTGCCATGTCTATCTAGGAGCTATTGAAAAGCTGCTATTTTCCATAGTCAGGCTATCCTGGATTCTGTCCTGGCGTCATTCCTTGGACTTCTTATAATTTTAAGTGGTATATTTAGTTTTATCTGAGTTTTTCTCTTGTAAAACTATTAGACTTGTTAGATAATATTAGCAGATTTTCACAATGTTTTGAATTTCTTGTGCTTTTTTATTTTTTTAATACAATAACTTCCAAAAACCACTTGTATCCTTGCTTTCTAAAATTGCTTCCACTACATTCACTTCTGCTTAATTACTTTGTTAAATTTTTAAAATAATTTTGTAGGTCTGAGGTGGCTAGATAGTCACACATCCTTCTTGAGACATTTGAATGACAAGGACTCTGAATTGCAAAAACTTGACTCAGGAATTGAAGACATATTTTAAAATAATTTAACTTACTTCTCTACAGATGGTCCCTCCTTAAAAGAAACAACTGGACCCAGCAGACAGATTTTACAAGGTATGATAAGCAATTTGCACATTTTTTAATTTTGTGAAACTAGTTGCATAATTTTTAGTGTCTAGTTTTCCTTTAGGAAAATTTACAGTATATTATTTATGTTTAAAATGTTATGCCTTCTAGTGATTATTTTATATATGTGAACTGTTAGCAGATTGTCACTTGATTGTTCATATTTAGTAAAAGCACAAGAATTAGAATCTGCACTGCTTCAATATAAGTAATACGCAGGCCTATAAAGATAGTAACGTTATAATAGTGTATTTGTCTTTGTAGCATTAGCATATAGTTTTTCCAAAATTAACATTCACTATGTTCTAACTGGCCGCTGCTAACTTTTTTTTTGGCCTCTGCTAGCTTTTGACTTCAGTTTTACTTTCTCAGTAGCTTCTGATCAAGTCTCTACTGAACCTCTTTTTCTTGTTTCTTCATTGAACTCTGTTAATTTTTTCACGTAGAATATGTTCCTTTATACTGAGACGTTCATTATGAGAAGTCTTAAGTATGGTTCCCAGCCACTAGTTTTCTATTTATAAAATATATAGAATTTTTTAGAACAGATTGTTGAAATAGTTTGTATCATGCATATTTGATGCAATTATATTACGTGATATAAATTAATTTTCATTTTTAGTTTTTAAAACCATCACACATTGGAATAAAGTTCCTAATTGTCTTTCATGCAAGCTATTAGGAATATCCACCAAATTATAGTGGCTGAAACAGGCTAGTACTTAGTCTAAAGACAGAAATAACTGGGCAGGATTAAATCTTTCCTGCAAAATAACCATGTAGAAGATACTCAATAAGAAAAAACTTAGTTAACTGAATTTTCAAGTGTGAGCTACATCTTGAGTAAGATCTCCAGTTTAGTAAGTTTCTGGGAAGTTAGATTATCAATATCCTGTCAGGTCTTCTCAGGTTTACATAAGCTAAAGTCAACTGTAAAGAAGCTAACACTATTATTCTTCTTCAGTGACTTTTCATCTTTAATAGTAGTTACAATAAAGTATAAAGGGTTTGGATGATGATATTTACTAAGAAAACCAATTTCAGGTTAGCAAAAAATATGTAGTTAGGGAATTTCCAATTTAAGAGAAATCAGGACAAGTGATTCTTTTTTCTTTTCTGTGTTTTAGAACTGTTTTCATTTTTTTATTTTACCAAAACACTGATTAAAGAATATAAAAGTTTAAAGACATGTATTTCATGTAAGAGTTTATAATTTAGGGACCTTTAACTCCCCCTCCCCATGTTGTGTTGGGAACTGAACCAAAGCCTTTATGCTGAGTGTGCTCTCAGCCCTTTTTACTTTTCAAGACAGGACCTCACCAGTGCCCCAGCTGTGTTCCAGTTTAGGAGACTTGCTTCAGCCTCCTGGATTGCTGAATTATGTGTGTGAACCACTGTTATCTGGCTCATTTGGATTCTTTTTTATTTTTCAGTTTTAGTTTTAAAAGTTAAAGGGATTCGAGCATTTACTAATCAGTTTCTTTGTTATTTGAGATGAGAAAAAAGAAATAGAGTGTTGTATAAGTATTCTCTGGTAGAATATTTTTGTTTTCGAAAAATTTCTCTTGATTATCAACTAGCTTTCTGAAGAATGATTATAAGTCAGAACAATACAAATGGAAATGTTTTTCTAGGTAGTGAAGGATGAATTATATTTATTATAATATTTCTTGCAAGCTAGAGTAGCAAATAATTAAAGTGTAATTTCTTAGCACATATTAAAATTCAACTAGACTTATTCATAGTTGGATTTTAGATTGTTAGAATTTTTTTTTGAGTTTAAGTTAAATATGTTTCCAGCCCTGAAAATAATTATAGTTAACTTTTTTGTTTTTCAGGGAATAATGAAAAAAATTGTAAATTGAGTACCCTACTTTTTGGGTATTAACTCTTTCTTTTCATATAAGGTGGTGGATATGCAAGAATTTTATAATTCTAGCAAGTTGTAGTTGAAGCTTAAAAGACAGTGAAGAATTTTTTGTAGTAAATTTTACTCATTCTAGAACTAAATTAAAGATCTTGGCATTTTTAGTGGTTTTCAATGCAAACTTATTAAATGTTAGTTTATCTGGGTGCTTGGGCAGCTACAGTACCTGTGTTCTGCCAATTTAATATTTAATTATTAAAAATTCATCATATATTTTATGTTCATATTAATATTTAAATCCCCCTTTCACAAAGTTTGAGCACATTATATAACTAATTTGGGTAACAAAACCCTTAAGTTAAATTAATGAATACCTTGGGGTAAGTAGAATTAGGGTCCAGAAAATTGTGGTTCCAAATGGTAATAATTTTAATCACCAGCAGAGGGCTCTGTGGGCACATGTATTTGTAATTACATTTTCTTCACTAGTTCTTTTGTCCTAATACTGTTACCTTCTCCAAATTATTAACTTTTGTACTCTCTTTGAGACAGAGTTGGTCAGTTTTTAAAAACAATTAAGTGTATGGTTCTAAGAGCATTTTATTTTTAACTGGCCGGCAGGTATTATATTTTTTTTATCTTTATCTCTAGGTGTATTTTTACACATTCTAGCAGATACACTTGGTAGTATTGGTGTCATTGCCTCTGCCATCATGATGCAGAATTTTGGATTGATGATAGCAGATCCTATCTGTTCTATCCTTATAGCCATACTTATAGTTGTAAGGTAAGTGTTGTTCTGTTACTTTCAAATATTAAAATGAGTGATAGATGATCAGTATGCAACTTAAATTATAGGTTTGAAGTTCAGATTGCTATGTTGGTTTTTCTTTTTGTCTTTAAGAAATTCCTGCATCATAAATTCTCAGTTTATATTTATATGTACTTTTGTGTGTATGTTTGTGTATATTTCTCATTTATTTCTCTCCTGGAGTTTGACATTTTGCTTTGGGACTTGGCAGTTAAGCTTTTGATCATAATTCAACTCATTGGTAATTTTCTTAAATCTAACACCATGTCTTTAGAGTGTAATATGTAACATGTAAAGTGTATTACCTGGAGTTAGAATATTACAGTTAGTGTCTATATCTAGATACTTAGAGATGTTTGTTTCTTATACTGTCACATGCAAAAGGATATCAAAAGTTCCTCTGCTAAAACTATTTTTAGCTATAAAGTCATCGTTGATGAAGTAGGGTAAAAACATTCACTGAAGTAGATTTATGTCTGTCTCCCCATCAAGATTATAAATTGTTTGAGGAAACATCTGTGCCTTAGTGCATCATCTTTTCTGTTGTCTACCACAGCACTCGTGTGTGTGAAGGTAACTGTGTGTGGTTGGCAGATTCTCAGTAAACGTTTGCTGGTTGTGTAGTTAGCACCTATGCATCTCTTAGAACTTGCAGTCCTGTTTGAGCATCACAGAGTGTTGGGTTTGGCTGTGTGCCACCACATCTGGCTTATTAGCTTAACTTTTATCAGAATGGAAGTACATTCTCAGGGTGTTTAATTTTCCATATGATTTTATTCCCAGAACTTTTTTGCAATGAAAAAGAGACATTTTTGAAGTCAGTCTGCTTTTTGTAATTTATGGCTGAATAACGTTTTAATAGATGGTGATGAAAGTGTAATATTAAGTTTGTCATTAACTTGTCATAAAGTTTCAGATAAAATAGGATATAGACTTTAAACATGGAGAGTAGCTTGTAATTTCTTTGAATTATTTGTACAAAGACACAGCTCTGCTGTATAAAAGTTTTTATGAAACTTAGAATGTCTTTTCTTCATCTTTGGAAATCTTAGTACATTTCTAGCACTACATTTACTTCTGGTAAACTCAACTTAGTTGTAATTTACCCTATAAAACCTAACTCTGTATATCTTTTTAGTGTCTCTTAATGATCTGGCATCAATGATCTATCTGTTAATTCTTAGGTATTTTGAAGTTAGAAAAAGGTATAGGAGTAGAGCTATCAAGATTTGCTCGTGGACTTGACCGTATGAGTTAATGTTGAGCAAATGGGGAGAATCAATGTTAATTCCTAGAATTTTCATATGGGCAGGCAGGTGAATGAAGATGTCATCATTGGGAGAGAGAAGATTGGAAAAATCATAGTGTTTTCTGCTTTCGAGAGGGATTCCAGATCAGAAGTTTTGCTTTGGTTGTTATAACTTTAAGATCTCTCATTAGACATTTATATGGAGATTTCAAGTAGGTGGTGAGGGTATAAATATGAAATTCTTCGTAGCAGCCAAGTGAACATAAGGTATCAAAAACAGTCCATATATACATTTACAGTCATAGAGTGGCATTACACCTTTCCAATCCTTTTATTTTTCTGGAAAATACCTGTTAATTTGGTTCTCCTTCCTGCTCAAATGATTGGCTTCAGAGACCCTTTCACTGTGGTACTTTAGACAGCCACTGCCAGCTAGTTACACTTGGGTTCCCATATAAAACTTATTTCTCATCTTTGTGTGGGTCCCACTGATTTATTTATAAATAGTTTTTTTCTCATTGATATATACATCTAGTTTCTGGTCATATAATTTTTTCCATTACTATGAGTTTCTTTTTATTACTATTAAACTTTAATATTTGCATTTGGTCAAATGCTGTTTTTACCAAAGTAATATATGGTCTATAAAAAATTCATTACTGAAATATATAATTTAGTTATTTAAATGTTTCAGAAGTCCATCTTTTGGGTGTTAACAGATAAGTTTAATGTATCTTGAACAATCCTTGAACATGTGCTATCATGCCCGCTCTGTGCCAGGCGACAACAGCACAGGCAAATAAATACCCTACCTTTATGAAACTTACAATTTAAGAGAAGATGGCACAACAAAAGAAAAAGCAAGTAGATACATAATGTTAATTGGTGACAAATGCTGTGAAGCAAGGTGAGCAGATGCTATTTTTTATAAGGGCCTTGGAATTCCGCTGTGTCAGATGACATGTGAGCAGAGGCATGAGTGGGAGAGGGGGCTTCATTGGAAAGCAGGCAGGAGCATTCCTGGGATGCTTGAGGATCTGAAGCAGGCAGCGTGGCTGGAGTCCAGTGAGCAGAGGAGGGAGAGGTGGATGTGTTTCTATAGCTCAGGAGCAGGTTGGGTGGAAGATATCAATGTGACTGTCACTAGCGCTTATGTGGTAGTAACGCCATAGAGAGCACAGGTGTGAGGCATGTGCCCTGTGGGGAGTGAACAGTGGGGTAGGGGGTAGTGGCCGCGAGAGTAGGGTGCAGGTTACACTGAGGTGGGAGTAAAGATGTGAACACACTCTTGCTTGGAAAGTCATGAGAACAAAGTTTTTTCTGAAGAGGGAATGATGGGTGCTGTTTAAAGTTCATATGAATAATAATTGGACGCATAGACCAGCTGCTCTAAAGAGTGTTAAGAACGAAAAATGTAACCAGAGCACCTTCAAGAGAGAATGGAGGGGAGGAAATGGAAAGGGCAACTATAGTCACCTCCTCTCGGGGCCCCTGCTGTAAGGGGCGTGGTGCGCTCGCCAGGCAGCACCGGGACCCACTTTGAGGTTTGTGGTCATGAATTTAAAGTGAAAACAACTAGTGCAGTTGTGTTTTTTAAACTCTGGTCTTGTTTAGCTACTTGGATTAGACAGTTAGATTTAATAGGCTTGAGGTTTGGCAGGCAAGTACTGACAGCGAGAAAGGGATGAGGCAGAGGGTCGAGTAGTGGGAGTTTAGGACTTACATATGAGGCTCCATGCTTTACAAAGTGACAGGGTCATTGGGTTAGAGGCTCTGTGGGGAAACGAGCCAGAAATGGGGAGGGTCATTGAGATCATAAAGAACTGAGAATTGAGATCTTCGGGTCTAAGACACTTTCATGGGAGTGGAGAATAAAGGCCTCATGTACATGGATGTAAAGCCACCAGTGCACACTTGTGAGGCTGCAGCAGGGTGATGGAGAATTGTCACAAAGGGACTGATCGCAAAGGGGGGAGGGGATGACCTGGCTGAGTGGTGGGGGAGCAGCGGAGGCGAAGCCACCAATGGAGAGCAGCAGCAATGTGCTGGTTCACATCTTGCCCCCCGCCCCCCACAAGCCTGGTCGGAAGGACGGGGGCACAGGAAAGAAAAGAGCACTTCTCAACTTTGTTTTACCATAACCATTTGAATACACAAAGAAAAGCTTTGTAACCGAGGGAAGTCTTTCTGTTAGATATGAAAGATCTTAAAATAGTATATTTATTTTTTAGAGCACTGAAAATAAAACCCCTCGTTTTTTAGAAAAAGACTGCATAGATACTAGAAATGAAAAGTGATGGTCATAAATTAGAGGTATGATGATAAAGAATATATACTAGTGAAAGTAAAATTCTAAACTTGACATTAATAGTAATCATAATTACTACTGTTCTTGGATGTAGAATTTGAATGAAATGCTGATTTTGATAAATCTTACTGATTCCTAATTGTAGACTACATTAAGTAAAAAGTAAGGATTTTTTTAACATGTAGTAGGCTCCTTGTATCTGCAGAGAGTTGTACATGAAAAGTTGTAGATATTTTATTTTTTTCAAAAATGTTTTTTGGGTGTTCCCTAACAATTTCCGTTGTGGTTTGCCTTTGAAGTGGTTAAGTTTACTAACTATACTTTTGGGGACTAAGATAAAGGTAGATAGTTTGCCGGAATTTTAATTTGTTTCTTGTATATGATGTTGTTTTGTAAAATTTAACATATTGGACTACTACTGCGTAGTAGATATTTTTTAAGTCATATATAAAGCCATCATAGAACATTTATCCTGCCTGGTCTGATGGTCTTTGTCTGCTAGCCTTCTAGGAGAGGACGCCTGGTACTGTATATGAGGCGGTCCTTTGACTGTCATTGTTAACTTCTCACCTGTGCCTCTAGGAAAGTCTAGCTATGCATTATTTTTGGGAAACTAAGAAATCACCCAAATTACTGTGTGCTCACTGGTTCAGCTGAGTTGGGAGGCACCGGCAGAGGGTCCTCAGAAGTGCTGGAAGGATCAGAATAGGCACAGGAACACTGGGAAAGAAGTTGGAACGTAAGAATGTAATTGTGTGAGAACATTGACTAGCTAGCATTTAGTCATCCTGAACGAACCGCTGCTTTGTGACAATAGTTCTTTAGGCTTGGAGGATACCATGCCTATCATTAATTTTGCCACCACCAATAAACCATAGTAAATACATGTTTTATATTCTTGATTTAAGTAGAATCTCATTTCCTTTCTTGAGCCATTATTGTTCTCTCTTTCTCTCCCTCCTTCCCCCATCCTCCCTCTCCTTCCCCTCCCTCTTACCTTCCTCCCGCTTCTCTCTATAAATACACCTTGTGATGTGTCTGAAAGGTTGCCATTGCTGGCATTGAGTTGGCTGTTCCACATATGGTAGGTGAAGATGGAGTAGGTTTTTTAGTTGCTGTAATTACAGTAGAGAGGAGATGGTGATTTTCATAAATTCTGTATTTTACAATGTTACTAATTCAAGTGGAGGCACGCTGGTAGGTCCCAGCTACTTGGGAGATGCAGGCAGGAGGATCACAGGTGCGAGGCCAGCGTGGACAGCTGGATGAAATCCTGTTTCAATCACAAAAAACTAAAAGAAAAAAAATAAAAATGGCTAAAAATGTAAATCAGTGGTAGAGCATAGTGGGGGGGTTAGCCCGAGCTTCTGTTCCACTGCCACAGAAAACAGACAGACCAAAAAAGAAAAAAGTACTAGTTCAGAATCAGTATACTGTACTTAACATAGAGCCTCACTACTTTTTCTGTTTTTGTTCTTGTAGGAAAATAGTGATTTGTCAGTAATCAATTTAAAAATACTTTAAAATATGATCATTTTGTAGATTAGGAGTCACTTTAGCTCCCGTTAGAGTTAAGCACTCTCCCATGAATTTAAAGTGATTATTTGGGTGCAAACTGAAAAGATCCTACCGATGCTATCTTCCATTCCAAGTTATTCAGGAATTCATTGCTGAACTCATTTGTTGCCTTTTTAAACATCAACACACTGTATTTTCTCCTTTTATCGCAGAGTAAAGAACATAAAGTAGAACTATTAATTCTAATAGATGTATAGCTTTAGACTTTATACATTATCTGGTTCTTAAAATTATCTTAAAGTAATTAGTAATTTATATTTCATTATATTTTAAAAAGATAAATTTATGAACAATCATAGAGTACATAGTTCTGACTTTAATCCCACTGCTTTTTATTACTGACATTTAAACTGTACTTTTTCTAGAGTATACTTCCTACTTGCTTTTATGAAAGGTAAAACTTATGGAGAAATTCATAGTCAGAATATCATTCCTTTGTCTACAAGAGTTTTAGAACTGTCTGTTCAAGACTAAACTATTTGATACAGCTCTTTGTGGTTTCTAATTTATATTTCTATTACAGAGAAGGAAAATAAATCATTGATGCTAAAAGTAAACACGTTTGGTGTTGATTTAAAGTCTAATGATCACATGTATGTGTAGCTCTTTGATTAAAAATCAAAACCTTTTTTCTTCTTTATTTACACCTTACCTGAAAGATGGAATTACTTCGTAGTGTAGTTGTGTTTCTAAGCTAAGGGAGCATTGGGATTGTGGTACAGAGCTCTTGAGACACAGAATACAAAGATATGACCAGGTAGTGCAAGCGATGTACTTGTACACAAAAACATAAAGAACTAAACTACACAAATGAATACATGCTAAGTTCAGATCTTAAGTGTCCCCTAAAGATCTATTTGGCAAAGGTTGGTCCCCAATTGGTGTTATTCGGAAGCAGTGGAACATTTTAAATATGGGGCCTGGCAAAGAGCTCCTCACATCATTGGAATAGTGGGTCTCCAGCCCCTTCTTTCTCTCTTTCATTTCTCATTCACCATGAGTTGAGCAGGTTTATTGTGCTACACACTTTTCAACTTTATGTGCTTGTCTTGCCACAGGCCCTAAGCAGTAGGTCTGCATTATCATGGACTATATCCTCTGTAGCTGTGAGCCAAACAAAAGCATTTCTCTTTGTAAGCTGATTATCTCAGGGTGTTTTTTTTTTTGCTTTTGAGACAGGGTCTCGCTTTGTAGTTCAGGCTGGCCCTGAGCTCACTATGGTGCCCAGGCAAGCCGCCGCAAACTCAGCAATCCTCCTGTCTCTGCCTCCCGAGTGCTGGGATTACAGGCGTGAGCCACCACGTCCAGCATTGTGGTATGTGGTGTTGATTGTTGGTGGGTGTGTCTCCACGCCCAGCATTATATGTGGTTACCAGGGATCGAACTCAGGACCTTGCGCTTGTGAAGCAGGCGCCGGAACCACTGAGCTAACCCTCCGGCCCCCTCAGGGTGTTTGTTTTGATAATAGCTAACATACGGGCCTAGTATAAATATAAACAATAACTTGACCTAGGACTCTCTTGTCTAAGACTGTGGTATACTGTTGTTTATAGAATACATCTCTTATAACTAAAGTGCTCTGTTGTGTGCCCCTAACCTGCCTTCTAAGCATAGTTAGTTCCTGCGTATCATGCCACTCTTCTCTTGTTACTATACTTTGCTGCCCCAGCATTTTTCTCATAGTGTTGTGTTCTGACCTATGGTACCTTTCTCAACTCTTCTTCATCAAAGTCCTAAGTTCTTCAAGGCTGAGCTCTAATGCTGATTCTTCCCTGCATCTTTCTTCTATTTCTATGCTTTTAGGCCTCTAAATTTATCTTTTTTTTTTTTTTTTTTTTTTGAGATAGGGTCTCCCTTTGTAGTTCAGGCTGTCTCTGAGCTCACTATGTAGCCCAGGCAAGCCTCGAACTCAGCAATCCCCCTGTCTCTGCCTCCTGAGTGCTGGGATTACAGACATGAGCCACCATGCCCAGCTCTGTGGTATGTGGTATTGATTGCTGGTGGGTGTGAGTCTCCATACCCAGCATTGTATGTGGTTACTAGGGATCAAACTCAGGACCTTGCACTTGCGAGTCAGGCACCGGAACCACTGAGCTAACCCTCCGGCCCTCAAGTTGTTTTTTAAAATAGTAGTATTATCTTTAGTAATACATCAATGTTTTTTGAATTCTGTTGACCTAGGTTAGGAATCAGGAGGCTTAGGTTATGGTTCTGGGTGTGTGACACTCAACTTTCTGTAGTCTCTGTATTGTCAATTGTAGATTTTTGTCTCCTTTTTTTAATGATTATGTGACCCAGGTACCTCATGGTAGAGTATTTACACGTGATACTTTTAGTATATTAAAAGCCAAGGCTAATGCTATAAAACAGGAATTCGTGAATATAGACTACTTCAATGATGTGAAATTAGTTGTCAGAGTGGAGAACAGATTACTAGAAAGTAGAAACTAATTATAGTCATTACAAGTATCATAGAACTAAGCAGGAACCATTTAGATTATGAACTATAAGAATGTAGGAATCTAGTCTTGTTTTTGGCTCTATAAATTATATTAAAAACTTAGGCATTTTTCTCTAAGCGTAGTAGTAAATGCCTATAATCTTAATACTTAGAAAGCTGAGGCAGGAGTATCACCACGAGTTGGAGGCCATCCTAGACTACACAGTGAGTTCAAGGCCAGCCTGAACTATGTAGTGAGACTCTTGTCATCCCTTCAGAAAAATAAAATCTAGATATTTTCATATCATAGTAAAAAATAAGGAAGTGAACAGGTTACATCTTGTTAAAGTGTCTAAGATATTTTGCTAATTACTCAAACTTCCTCACTGTGTAAATGGAAGAAGCAGGCCATATCCAATGGAGATATATGTCGATTACATGTACAGTACGAATGCTCTATAGCTCTTCAGTTTTGATTAACATTTTCAATATTCTTGGAATTTATTGGTCTTCCCCACTATTGCTAGGGAGAAATTAATGATAAAGGTTGATAAAAACCTGTTGTTAAATCTGCAGAACCAAACAATGTACTAAGGAATGAAGCTACTTAATTACGAAGATGCACTTGTAATTCAGCACGTCCAGCACAGTGATTCTCCATTTATAGCTTGTATTTGAAATTTTATTTGTGTTGAATATATTTTAGTCAAAACCTTCAGAGTACAGAGTTAGCAATTTCACTGATGGAAATAGCCCTCTGTAAAACCCATCACAGCTCTTCTTCATTGTGACCGAGTCAGTCAAATTAGATGTCAGAGAGAGTCCTTCCTGTGAAAGTCATTTTTAAAATTTTTAATTAAACAAAAGTATTAATACTTAGGTCCATGAAAACCATCTTACCTTTGTGTCAAAACCTGGGTTTTTCACATGACACTTTACAAAGTCATATTTTAATAACCTTTTTATAATATTCAGTGCTTTATACAAGTTACTTTAGACTTCAAAAACTAAAATTAATTTTGCATTATTTGGACTTCTTTGTAAAACAGTGCTGCAAGGTGTGGGCACACGCCTCTGTGCCCAGCACTCGGTTCACAGTGAATGAGGACAGGCTGGGCTGCAAAAGAAGACCTTGTCTCTAAAGAAAAAGTAAATAAACATTGTTTCCAAATTTTAAAAATACTGAAGCAACTTTTATGCCATTGTTGCACATTCCCTGTATTTCCTAAATCTTGAAATAATAGTATTCAAAATTTTGGAAATCTCTTCACAGCGATTTTTGCCTATTTTGATAAGCAAGTTTTTGTGTGCCATAGTTACAATGATAATCCCATTTTTTTTTGCTGTTGCTATAGGAGCTGATATAAATAATTCATTGGAAATGGTTGGAACATACCCACATTCCTCATTTTATCAGAGATCTATTTTTTTTCAATTGAGTTCTTTATTGGCACATTTTACGTACAGCTCACAATCACACTCAACATTGGGAAATTTGTACCAGTACATGACATGTGTTCTATTTTATGTATCATAATTTTTACCCTAATCTGTTGAACTGTGTCACTTGCCATTTCATACATTTTATGATGTAGGAAACTGAGTTGTTGTAATCCACTTGACACCTGGCTTTTAAATTTTTGCTGTCACTTATACGTATTATCACTGTCAAATATGATTTTTTATAGTGAGCAACTTCATATGCAGTTTCTAAAACTATCTTTGATGCCACCTTAAAATTCTTTAAGGTGTTTACTTTTGAAAATTAGTAATCCCAGTATTCTTCTTAAAAAAAAAACAAGTAGCTTTATGATCTGCAGCAGTACAGATAAATGACATTGCAAAAGATACAGATTTGTACGATCTTTTGATGAAGATTGTATAGGCTTCTCTCCGGAGTGATATTTTTTGTCAACAGTTGGTAAATAGTAAAGGAGTTATTATTAATTATTATTCTCACCAGCCCACTTTATAATCTATCTGAAGCCAGAAAATCCTGATGTGGGCCAAAATATCTGGTTTCTAATCACTCTTTGACTTTTATAGGAATTATAATACAAGAAAGGCACGAAACTATGCTTTAGATGTATATTACTCTTATCAAAGACTTATCAGACAGCAGTTTTTTTGTTCTTTTGCCATATCAAATATTTTTAAAGCACTGGCACAGTTTGCTAGATTAGTATTTTGGATGAGCAACATTTGTGCTTTTCATTTTGTCAGGTGGTGGAGGATAAATGTGAACGGAGAGGGAAACAAAGGAGAACTGCTTATTAGATGGCATCATCTGCCCAGTTATCTCACAGTTTCCGTGATCAAAATTCTAGGCAGAGCCTCACTGGCTTCTTTGCTTGGGTCTCCCAAGGCTGTAACCAATGTGTTGGCTGGGACTAGGGACTCATCCGAGGCTCAAGGTCATCTTGCAAGCTTATGTGGTTGCTGGCAGACATTTATTTCCAGCTGTATAATTCTTAGTGGCTTAACTTTTCCCAAGTCAGCAAGAGAGCAGCTGACCTCAGAGAGGGGTACAATCCCTCCTTTAAGGATTTGCATTTGATTAAGTCAGGCCTACCCAATGCGGTCTGTCTTGCGGTTAATTAAAAACCAGCTGATTTTGAACCCTACATCTACAATTTCCTTTACATTTGCTGTATACTCTGTTGGATTGAAGCAAGTAATCAATTCTGCCTGTACTCAAGGGTAGGGATTATATAAGGGGTCACTTCAGGGTATTCTACCCACACCTTATTTTTCCCTGGATAGTGAATACCCAGGCCAGTGCCTGAAGAAATTAATGCTTATTTGACAGTGTAGAATGGAAAAATAGATGTGCATTTGGGTGAATGAATGAATAAGAAAATGAAAGCACAGTGTCCCTCTTATTTTCTCAAGGTCCCAGTCATGTTTTCTAGACTCTTTTATGCTTTACTATTTTTACTATATTTGTTTTCCTACTAAATGTCTGTACTGTTTGAAGGTTTCCTGTGACAGTAACAGTATAATAATAAAATTCAATCTTAATATTTTTATATTTGTCAAAGTCTTTAGGAAGGCTTTGTAAATCTGTCTTTGGAGATCTTAAATTTGAAACATCGAATGTGAATAATTGGACAATTAATTTATGAGAGTTGTGCTAATTTAATTTTTTGAAAAAGTACATTGGAAATAGTCTATCATGTCCAGTTGGTGTTCATTCCTGGAGTGCAAAGATGATTTGATATCACAGAGTTCATGAACATATTCATCACATTAAACAATAGAGAGGTAAAACCATATAGTCATTGCTGTAGATGTCAAAGAGGCATTTGAAAACATGCACTACAATTTCTGATTTTTTTAAAAAGAAAAGCAAAATTGGAAACTAGAATATTTCCTTAAACATATATCACAGTCCTAAAACCACTGGAGGCATTCCGACCCAAATCAGGAACCAGTTAAGGATACTTTCTGTTGCTTCTGCTATTTAACATAGTATTACTATTGTTGTTCTTTTGTTGTTTAGTTTTCTGTGACAGGGTCTCTCTTTATAGTTCAGGCTAGCTTCGAACTCACAGCAGTCCCCCTGCGTCTGCCTCCCAAGTGTTGGGATTACAGGTGTGAGCCACCATGCCTGGCATATTGGTATGTGATACTAGGGATCAAATGTGGAATTTTGTGCTTGCCAGGTAGCTGCCAGAACTACTGAGCTAGATCCCCGGCCCTATTCAACATAGTATTAATGATTATTAACCAGTAAACCTAGGTAAAAGAAATTCCACTTGACCCAGCCATTTATCTCTCTTGACTACATTCCTGAAAGAATTAAAGCTATCACAGTACAGTGGCACAACAGACTCATATTTATAGCAGTACAGCTGACAAGAGTTAGGCTTGGGAAACAGCTTGGGTAGATGTCCATGAGTGGCTATCAACAGGTGAACACGTAGACGAAATGTTTGTATTCTCAGTAGAATAATATCCAGCCACAAAGAGTGAAATCATAATTTCCAAGAAAATGGATGGCTTTTGAGCCCAAAGTGTTAGTGAAATAATTTAGATACAAAAAGTTAAATATTGCATGGTTTCTGTTATAGAGAAACGTAAGACATAAATAATAAAATAGAGATGGTGAGGAACAAAAACGTAGACTTGTTAGGAATAGTAAAGGACAGGTCAAAAGGTATAAGGAGGAACAAGGGTAGGCAGAGAGGTTAAGAAAATTATATATATATATGCATAAAGTTTATGCATAGTATGTAATTATGTCTATAAAACCAATGAAAATTTATAGAAAAACTATAATGCGTAATTCAGGAAATTCATAGTTATAAAATTGATGTACAAAGGTCATTGCCCTTCATCGACATAAACAAAACCCAGTTGAATGATATAATTTAAGAAAAAACACCTTTATATTAGCAGCATCAAACATAATGTAAAGGTAAAATATATAAAAGATAAATTTAAAAAGGTGAGTAAGTTAACACCTCTAAAAATACAACAGTAAGCTTGAGCAGTCTTTTGGGGGAACCATCACACTTTTGAAGAATCAGCACATGAACATGTCAACTCTTCTTAGGTTTATCTACAGATTTAAAACTATCCTAGTAAGGATACCACTAGATATCTGTGCCACCCCCACTCCACGGAGGAGTTAGTAGAAGCTGATTGTAAAAGAGGTGAGAGGAACCAAGACAAATAACAACAACAAAAAGCCCTAGAAGATATAAAATAAAAAGCCCTCATAATTAAAAGAGGTACCAGAAAAAGCAAACAAATGGAATGGATTAGTAAATGCAAAAATAGATTTATGTACATGTAGAAATTTAGTAACGATAGAGATAGCATCCCAGTCAGTGAGTAAAAGGTGACTTTCTAATAACTATAGAAATTTGGAGAAAGATAATTTTTAATGTATGGTTCACTTAATTTCATTTAATTTATTTTTTTGTTTGGTACCAGGGATTGAATTTGGGGCCTTGCACTTGTGAGGCAGGCTCCAGAACCACTGAGCTAAATCCTTGGCTAGAAAGATAATTTTGAAACCATACTTGATATTACACATCTGGAGAAATTGTAAATAGATTAGAGCTTTAGAAATAAAATATGAAGCCATACTAGCCTGGCAAGAAATCATGGTTCAGTTGTTTCACAACGTGAAAACATTAGGTTTAACTGTGCCTCGAACCTAGACTATTATTAGGTTAGTTATTTTTATTGTTGCTGAGACAGAATACCTGCACGCAGAGTAAAAAGGGAGAAAGGATTTTTAGCTCATAGTAAAGGTTTCTGTTGATAATAGCCTGCTCCAATGCAGGGTTTCACATGGCAGACAAGCAATAGTTCTTGGTGGTAGAAGACAGCAAAAGCAAGAGGGAACCTTATCATCATCTTTCTGTCCCTTTTATCTCATCCAGACTACCGGAAGTAGGGCAGTGCCCACCCAGTGTACTGGTTTAATAATCACTGTCCTGTAATCCCACCACCACGTACTCTGGATTTGTCAACTTCTAAAAAAGCCTATAATTGCATGAGGCTTTCAAAGGACACCATGGCAATTACTAATGGGAAAAATTGGTGAATAAAACTATATTTAAAGAAAGAACTTTGGCACAAGAAAAGTGCTGAAAGGCATGTCCCTTCGATAGCTCAGCTGGTAGAGCGGAGGACTGTAGAGGTACAACCTCTAGGGGGAGAAGATCAAAAGGCTTAATAAACCAGGATAAATACAGACCACTTAGATCATGAAATGATAACCTACCTAATGTAGAGAAACCTCCTAAAAATAAAAATTAAATAACTACAAATGACTTTTTGATATAAAAAGTAGTTCAGTCTCACTTATAAAAAATGCAAATTAAAACTACCCTGAGATATCACTTTTCATTAATCAGGTGGATCAATACCTAAAAGTTTGCATAATCTTTTGCTAGGGCTATGAGCAAAAGGGGACAGTCATAGTTTGTTGATAGGCTTGAGAATGATATTGTCTCTGTGGAAAGAAATATGGCAATACTAGCAAAATTAAATATGCATTTATCTTTGATCAAGCAATTCTTCCTCTGGAAATATACCTCAAAGATAAATGGCCACAAATTTGAGTGACATTTATAATTTACTAAGTTATTCCTTAGGGTTTTTTTTTTTTGTAATAGGAAAAGATTGGAAAGTACATAATGTCTCCCTACAAGGGAGATCTGTGTAACCTAAAATGATAATAAGAATGACCCCTATTCTGTAACATGCTGTGATTCTCCACATACTTTTTAAAAAAGAGATAGCACTCCATATATGACACGTTATAAGAGTATAGAAATATTTGCCTTTTATATAAAAAAACAGAAAACATATAAACTGCCTATTTTCCTATAATTTTTAAAAGAAACATTGGAAGAATAAACTAAAAGTGAGTAAGATGTATATATGTATATGGGGAGTGAGTAGGAATGAGACTTGAAATATATTTTCACAGATAGTTTTGACTTTGGAATCATGCACAACTTTAAGCCTTTCACAAAAAGTAAATCAAAACAGGTTAAAGTATATTAAACTTTCTCAGTTCTCCATTTACGTGCTGCAGTCTCTTTTTTTCTTCAGTTTTAATGTTCACAGTTATGCAATTAATTAATTTCAAACTCTCCCTGATTGGGTATAACCTGCACTTAACTCTGTTCATTTGCTTAATTAATCCTTTGAAAACAATGATTTCTACTGTATCTCAGCAACTAAATACACAGTTAGCATCCTGTGTAATGTAAAAATTACTTCGAGACATTGCTTATATACTGTATGTGTATTAAATACATATTTTCCTTGTGCTGTTTTTAAAAAATTACTTTGCTGGAAGCACGGCACGGCGGGCCCAGAGCTGCTGGATCCGGTCCGTCCGCCGCTCGTTCCCCAGTCCGCTGTAATCACGGCACGGCAGGCCCGGAGCTGCTGGATCCGGTCCGCCCGCCGCACATTCCCCAGTCCGCTGGAAGCAGGGCACGGCGGGCCCGGAGCTGCTGGGTCCGGTCTGCCCGCCGCACGTTCCCCAGTCCACTGGAAACACGGCACGGCGGGCCCGGAGCTGCTGGATCCAAAAAATTACTTTGGATAAATAATTTTAAATGGATTATTTTCTTTTGCTTTTTATTTCAATATTAAGTTTCTTCTAGCAAGGGTGAGACCTCGGAAGTCAGTTCTGCGTTTGGGCTTATAATGGAAATTAGGTGTCAGGGATTTATCCCTGGTTGTGTTTTGACCATTCCAGTCAGCTCTCAATGGAGAACTTTCACACTGTTAGCTACTACTGCCTCTTGCCAAGGTCCTCTGGGGTTATTTTACTGTTCATGCTTTTCTAAGCTTTTTCTTTTCTTTTTTGTGGTCCTGGCATCCTGTACACTTTGATTAGCCTCTCCTAAAGTAAAGGTTTTCCTACAGGTGCTTTAAGGGGGCCAATTTCCTAACTTCTTTAAGAGACTGTATCACAGATTGGAGAGGAGTGCTCTTTCCGGACCAAACTGCTTAGGTTCAAATCCTGCCTTTACTATATGTATGATTGTGGACAACTCACCATATCTCACTTTTTCATGTTTTTAATAAGGACATTGATAATACCTGCCTCATAATTTGTTGTGTGTGAATTAAATAGAATAACATGATCTACGGAAAGAGTCCCTCTATATAAGGGGAGTTTTAATTGTTTGCCTGTTTACAAGGAGGCTGTTAGGAAATGCACCATCCACCTAAATGTGGTCTTAACTCTTAATTCTGTGACGTGCTCTTTTCATATTAGTTACCTCAGATTTGCTCTTGATCATATGGGGAGAGGGAAGAGGAAGACGAACAGGCAGAGGCTGAGACGGAGACAGACAGATATAGCAAGACATCTTAGCCATTGGTCCTGATTATGCTGGACCAAAGTCTAAACTAACCCTTGGAGAGGTTCTTCCTCTCTCAGTGAAGAGGGAAAGTGTTACACTCACTGACCCCCTTCTCTGCTTTCCTGGATGCTCATTTCTTCAGAACAGCACACTCAGCCATTAGGAGGCAAAGCTGAGGGCGTAGCGGAGTGGTAGAGTACTGGCTTAACCTGGGCAATGCCCTGAGTTTAGCTCCTAGCCTATAATCTTTTCTCTTACCAGGGATAGAACTCCAGAGGCGAGATGCCACTGAGCTACATCCCTGGCACAATTTACTGATTGATTGATTGACTGATTGATTGATTTTAAGGAGCAGAGCTCTATTATTAGGGCATGATAAGGTTTGAACATCACTTAGTTTAGAACAGACATACATTTACCATTATTTTCAAAATAAAAGGAGATAGTTTAGCACAGATTTCTAATTGCCTATTGAACCTAGAAGTCAGTTAGCACATTGATCCTTTTCCTTTTGAATTTTTCTTGCTGACTTTGTCTTTTTTTCTGGGCCCAAACTGGTAATCTGTGAAGCTACTTTGAAGGATAAGTTTAGTCTTGACAATCTTAATAAATATTTTTTGTTGTCTTATCTGATTTTTATAAATAAGGTCCTGTTTCTTCACTCTATACTTTTTAAAATAGTTGATTTCCCCGCACATCTTCAGTCTGTGTTCCTGCTCGGCTGCCCAGTGCCTTCTGGGTTACAGACACAGTGGGGAAGTTCCTCCAGGTCTCACTGTATTTTGGCTACAAATGTGACCACGTTTAATCCAAGTAGCAGGAATTTATTCAGACCTAATGTATTAAATCTGCATATCTTAGGGAGTTTTTTGGTATCTTGATTCCATTATCTCTTCACATTTTTGTTTTTATTTATTTTGTGTGATTTTTATATTCTTATTAATAAAAGGGAAAAGACTGAGATAACTGAGATAATAAAGTACATATTATATTGATATAAAATAAAGTATGATATGATTGTTCCTACTTAAGTGTAATTCTTGCTTAAATTTGAGTACAGGAGAAGACCCTTTGCCTTCTGTTTCTTTTTTTTCTTTTTTTTTTTTAGCAAGAACTGAACTGGGGAGAGTTTACTCTTACTCTTTAGCTCTTTTGGGGGAGACAGAGAATCACTTTGTAGTTCAGGCTGGCCTTCAACTCACTGTGTAGGCCAGGCAAGCCTCACCTCACAACAGTCCTCCTGCCTCTGCCTCCTGACTGCTGGGATTATAGGCGCGAGTCACCACTCCCTGCACTGTGGTGTGTGGTACTGATTTCTGGTGAGTGTGAGCCACCACGCCCAGTATTGTTGTATGTGGTTACCAGGATCGAATCAAGGACCTTGAGTTAGTGAGGGAGACGCTGGAACCACTGAGCTAAATCTCTGGCCTGTCTTACTCTTTGGCTTTGGTTTGAAGGGCTAAAAGCCATGCAATTTGGGGTGTTCTGTATACCAATAATCCTCCATTATCATACAGTTGAAAATTTTAGCTAGATGGTACATTCAGCAGACATGTGTTAAGTTCTTGTTATGTTCTGGGCTTTGTGCTGGGTGCTGGGAATGAAGTGAATATGATGTGACCGTGACCCTGGAGGACTTCAGAGTGATGCGACACTTCAGTGTGCGCTGAGGACTTTGGTGTTGCCACAGCCAACTCTGCTTCTTTCCTGTGTCTAATTTCTTGAGTTGATTTTTGCCTGTGCAGAATGAGGTGATTGTTTTAAATAATCTCTTGTTATCTCGTTTCCATCTAACATTTTGTGACCCTCAACATATTCTTAAGGTTACTTAAGGCTGTTGTGAAGGTCAGTTTAGAAGTATTTTAAGAAAGCACTTTAAAGCTATGAGGTGCTATGTAAACAGAAACATCATTTACTAATTAGACATGATACACTGATATTCTTTACTTAAAACTTAAGGAAAAAGATTACCTTTTATGACTTTTTTTTTACTTTTATTACTTTTTATGACTCAGGTTCTAGGGGTATTTTAGGGTGTCTCATTATCCCCAGTACCTAGTAAAATAGATACTCCATAAATATGCACTGATTTGAACTGTAAATTTCAGAAACTGAATGTAATTATAAAGTAAAATATTCCTAGATGATATATAATGGTACGTCAGTTCACAAATTTAATTCCTTTCATAATTGTGGTTGTAAACCGAATTAGATGAAACTGAATGAAATTCAATGGTTAGTTTTAATGTTGACCTTTTGGGGAAATTTGATTTGGTTTTCATCCAGTGTGGTTTAAGACCAGAATCTTGGAGAGAATTGAGGGTGTGAACCGAAGTACCACATAATTTGTTCTCTTAGGCCTATGAAATTCTAAATTAATAGCTAATTATTCATCATCCTGAATTGTGTCTGCAGATGTGACAGCAGATTTAATTTCAGTGTAGATTGCATTACTATTATAGGTTAATTTTCTTTGACATCTTTTGTCTGCTAAAATGTGAGAGTATATGGCATATTTATGTGTTGTTTTTAAAACTGCAATTTTTTTTCTCTGTGTTTATAGACTATAAGAACCCTTGAAATATAAGAACTCAAGACCTGGCCCAAAATCTAATTTACAGAGATAGATTAGTAATAATATATTATTACTGAATATTTATTCTTAGATCTAAATAGTACTTTTTTTTTTTTTTTTTTTTTTTTTTTTTTTTTTTTTTGAGACAGGGTCTCGCTTGTAGTTCAGGCTGGCCCTGAGCTCACTATGTAGCCCGGGCAAGCCTTGAATTCAGCAATCCTCCTGCCTCTGCCTCCCAAGTGCTGGGATGACAGGCATGAGCCACCACGCCCGGCACTGTGGTATGTGGTATTGATGGCTGGTGGGCGTGAGTCTCAACTCCCAGCATTGTATGTGGTTACCGGGGATCAAACTCAGGACCTTGCGCTTGCGAGGCAGGCGCTGGAACCACTGAGCTAAATCTCCAGCCCTCTAAATAGTACTCTTACATCTGAAACTTTTTATTAAATATTGTGATTGTCACTACTCTAATTATCATTCAAGAGTTTTCAGAATGTAAACCCTTTTGTTTGTTTATAATTCCCACTAGATAATTTTATTTGTTTCTGAATGGTGAACATCTTTTTCTAAAAGCTGCTTATGAAGTATGACTTGAATATATTTTCATTTGCAAAGTTACTGGAAGTAGAGAGTAATAACTTTTATTCATTAATCTCATAATTTAAGATTAAACTCAAATTAATTTTATATTTATGATTATATAGTTATAAATTTGATTTACCTTGAGCGTTGAAAGGATAAAATCATTTCCCTGTTTTCCTGTAAATATGTATCTAATGACTCATCCCTTCTTCTATAGGAAAATAGTTTTTCATTGTGAAAGTTAGAACTGAGTTAGTCAACCAGAAGCAAAACCCAAATTGTTTCCAAATGGTTACTTTCTGGGTTTGGGTGCAACTCCAAGTCTTAGCTCAGTCAGAAATCTGCTAGGCTTGTCTTTTTCTGTGTATCCTTTCATTATGGCCACACAGATCCATGGTGGAATCTGTTTTATGATTTTCTGTTACAACAGTTAATCAGAAAAATATGAACACAAACCCCTGAGTAAACATAATTTTAAAAGGCAAAAATGTAGTTTCTACAAGTTGCTTATATTTCTTTTATGACCTTTAAATAGTAATTGATTTTAGTTCAACATTGTGTATTATCATGATGAAATACCTTTTTCACCAACCACAATTTCAGAACCTGCTTATAACTGCTACCGCTGAAATTCTTATATTATTTTATTTTTTTTAAATCGAGTGTACTGGTACATTGTAGGAATACATTATATTCACATTTTTCACTGAGAATTCATACTAGTACATAATATCGTGATTCTTATTTTTTCCCAATCCCTTGCCCTTCCTTCAACCCCACCCCCTCTATATACATAAACTTTGTTTCTGATATTTCCTTTTTACTATCACATTTTTTCTTTCTCTTTTTTGCTTTCCTTTGTCCCCACCCAGTTCCCCTTTTGAACATTTTCTTCCCATTTCACAATACCTGTCATACATTCTGGAGCTCACTTACACTTTCAATTTCTCATTGTGGAGAAATGATACGATATTTATTTCACTTACAAGTATGGCCTCAATGTGCATCCATTTAGCTGTAAATGTCTAACTTATCATTCTTTATGGCTGAGTAATACTCCAGTTTATTTGTTTAAAAAACACATCTTCTTTATACAGTCTCTAGCTTATGGGCATTTGGGCTGTTTCCAAGATTTACTCAATACAAACTGTGCTGCTGTTAACATGTGTGCACACATGTTCCTATGGTATAATACTTTTAATTCCTTCCTGAATATACCCAGCAGGGAAATAGCAGGGTCAAGTGGGAGCTCTAAATCTAGTTTATGGAGGAATCTCCACACTGATCTCCACAGTGGTTGAACCAGTCTACATTCCCACCAACAGTGGAGAAGGGTTCCTTTATCTTACCTTACCAGCATTTGTTATTGGTTGATTTCTTGATAGCGGCCATTCTTCCTGGAGTTAGGTGGAATCTTAGTGTTGTTTTCATCTGCATCTCTCGAATGACCAGTGATGTTGAACATTTTTTCAGGGCATATCATAGTTCCCAACTTGAAACACAAAGCTACTGTGTTAAAAATATAGTGGTACTGGCAAAGAAACAGACCCAAGGATCAATAGAACAGACTAGAAGATGCAAAACAACTCCAGACATACTGAACCCCTGAATCTTTGACAAAGGAGCCAAATACCCTTATTGGAAGGAAGATAACCTCTTTAACAAATGGTGCTGAAAAAAAGTGGGCCTCAGTCTGTTAAAGATTAAAACTAGACCGACATCTTTCACCATGCACTAAACTGAAATCAAAGTGGATTAAAGATCTAAATATTAAAACAAATGCTACTCCTGCTGAAAGATTAGGTAAAACTTCTGGAAACACTGGTGTAGGGAAAGAATTTATGAACAAAACCCCAACAGCATGGGAACTAGTGGAAGGAGTTAAAACTGGGATCTCATCTTTATTAAAAAGCCTCTGCACAGCAAGAGAAACCACAAGCAGAATGAAAAGACAACCTACAATGTGGGAAAAAGTTTTTATTTCATAGTATCTGTAATACATTGTAGAACTCATTTATATTTTCAGTTTCTCATACCAGAGAAGAGAGACAGTAGGGTGAGCTGGGGAATGGGAAAAAAATGAGAATTGAGTCAAGTCACTTGGTACAAATTCTCAATGTTGAATGTGATCATAGTGTACATATAAAATGTACCAATAGCTGGGCGTGGTGGCTCACGCCTGTAATCCCAGCACTTGGGAGGCAGAGACAGGAGGATTGCTGAGTTTGAGGCTTGCCTGGGCTATATAGTAAGCTGAGGGCCAGCCTGAACTACAAAGCGAGACCCTGTCTCAAAAAAAAAAAAATACCAATAAAGATTCAAATCTTAAAAATAACAGCTGTTCCTCAGACAAAAGTCTACTATCTAGAGTATGCAAAGAACTTAAAAAAGACATCCCAGATTTAAAGACCCTGTTGAAAAGTGGGCATCTGAAATGAACATAAAATGAAGATGTAGAAGTAGCAAAGAAATATCTTACATTATTTTAAATTACTATTCAAAAAAATTTGCGTGACATATTCATATGTTGCTAGTGAATAGAAATAGTAAAATTCTACATAAGATGGAAACTACTTCAAGCTCCATAAAATAGCCAAATCAATAAAGATCACATCTGATTCTTCTATAAAAAGCACTGTTTTGGGCCAGAGGGTTAGCTCAGTGGTTCTGGCGCCTGCCTTGCAAGCGCAAGGTCCTGAGTTTGATCCCTGGTAACCACATACAATGCTGGGCGTGGAGACTCACGCCCACCAGCAATCAATGCCACATACCACAGTGCCGGGCGTGGTGGCTCACACCTGTCATCCCAGCACTCGGGAGGCAGAGGCAGGAGGATTGCTGAGTTCGAAGCTTGCCTAGGCTACATAGTGAGCTCAGAGCCAGCCTGAACTACAAAGCGAGACCCTGTCTCAAAAAAAAAAGCACTGTTTTAGTATAACATATTATGCTCTTATATTTAGTTACTTAAACTGAAGACTGTTGCTGTGTTAGAGAAGAAAAATAAAGTTGTAGGCATTTCTCTGGAGAGGTGAGGCTCAAGGTAGTTCAGGTCTCACTATTACCTTGCATAGGAGTTCTTGGAGACCTCAGTCACTTTAAAACAAAACACTCCATCCATAAAAATGTGACATTCAGCTATCATTATGGTGAGCAGACTTTCCTGAGACTTTAGCATGAGTCCAGATAACCTACCTGCCCTTCCCTGGTCTCCAGATGTAGTATATGTTTGCACATTTCTAGTGCATTAAAGTACTTTGCTTTAAGTCCACTATTCTATGAGAATGCTTTATCTAATTTTGCTTTTTGAATTGAGTGTTAAAAAGCAGAGATCTTTAAATCTTTTTAAAATTCTGTTTCTTATAAGATTTTATTATACATCTTTATTAGTATATGTCTATATTACATAATGACCTCATGTATGGTGGGGAATTTGTACATGTACAAAACACATTAAGTTTTTTATTTGAATCTTTATTGATACATTATATATATACATTGTGATCACACACAATATTGAGAATTTGTACCAGCATGACACAATTTTAATCTCGTTTTTCCCCATGGGAAAAAATCAGAACACATTTTAATTCCTTTTTATCCCCTTCCTGTCTCTCTTCTCTTCAACTCTTTATCTTGTACCATTGAAAAACCTTTAATTCCATTTTTCCATCATGATCATGTAATGTCATTACCTGTTCAAAGATCGTCATATTAAGGGGCTTTTTGAAAGTGGTTTTTGGAAGGAAAAAAGGAAGTACTACTAGACTATATCTTTCAAAAATACTGTATTAGTACATGTTTGCAGCACATACCGCAGCCTGAACTACAAAGCGAGACCTGGACTCAAAAAAAAAAAAAAAATTGAACACAGGTTTAGATGAAATTGTAGATGAGTATTTGGGTGACTTAACAGGATAATGTAGAACTCCAAAAAGCATGTCCAACCCATGACTTGTGGGCTGCTTGCCCACCTTTTATTTTTAATGTTACAATTAAGAATATTTAGAAATAAAGAAAATTTTGATACTTATATATATTACCAATGTTATATTTTATTAAAATAATAATTTTTTGAGACAAGGTCTTGCTATGTAGTTCAGGATGGCTTTAAATTCACTGTGTATCCCAGGCTGACCTCAAACTCATAGCAATCTCCTGCCTCAGCCTCCTGGGTGCTGGTATTAGATGTGTGTGCCCCTCTGTACTTTTTTGCATATTATGTATTTTATATGCAGCCTAAGATGATCACTGTAACCAGGCAAGCCAAAAAATCAGACACTCATGCAAGGACATATCCTTAATATTTTTGAGGTTGGCCTCATCAAGGAGTATTACATAGTGGATGCACCATCCCTTGCTTATTCTGTTTTAGCTTCTTTAAGGAAAAAAAAATGAGACTATACCTAAGTAGTCTAAAATAATAACTATTTAAAAATTGTTTGCAAAAGATAGCTCACACCTCTTAATTTCTCATCTTTTTTGAGTGCCTTCTGTTATAGTTGAGTCCATATATGTCTTCTATCTCCCTCTCTTTTTCATTGTTGAACAGATCTTTAAAAGTAAGCTGACAACATACTAACAATGTAAATTTTACCAAGAGTTCATGGAAGTGGGTACAAGTATAATCTATAGTTGCTTTGAAGTTATCTATGCTTCTTCTCAAAGGTGAGCAGTGATTCAGTGTTCCTTGCTTCCTTTTCATTGCCATCTCCCTACTGCATTTAAAGTTATTAGTTCTCTTGAAGTACTGTTTTATTTTTTAATTCATGAGACATGATGGGCATATCATGTCTGTTGACTTGAACTTTTCAAAACAGTTATTCTAGCTCCCCTGCTCTCGAGCTGTGTCTGTTACCAGCTTACCTGGTATTCTAGGCCTCACATGCTCAACTCTTACTCTAGATCAACACTGACCTACTGTATGAAGACCAATCCTTAGTGTTAGAGGAGGTGAAGTAGTCAGGTATAAGACTGTAGAGTGCAGTTTGGGGGGGACCTACTCACATAAGCATGGTCCTGGGTGGAAGCAAGAACAACTGGATCCCTGTAGATTGGGTCAGAAAGGGATGCGTTTGCTGATTAGGACAGAAGTGACTTCATTTTGGCTAGAATATACCTGGTTTATGTTAATTGGTGTCTTGAGATCATTACCATTGATGGTTATAACTGATATGTACTAACTTATCCCTGTCGTATTTTCCTGTGGTTGGCTCTCTTTTTTCCTCTTATGTTTAATGTGTTGCTTGCCTCCTTTTCATTGCCATCTCCCTACTGCATTTAAAGTTATTAGTTCTCTTGAGGTACTGTGTGGTTTCATTCTGTGGAGGTTCATGGAGTTGTAATTCTTGTTTTCTCTGTTTAGAATGTCCTTCAGAATAGTTTGGAGTACTAGTTTGGAGGTCATGAATTTCTTCAGGTGTTCTTTGTCATGGAAGTATCTTATTTCTTCATCAATTTTGGAAAATAGTTTTGTGGAGCACATCAATCTGGGTTGGAGGTTGTTTTTTCTTTGGGTCTTGAAATACCTCACTCCAAACTCTCCTTTGACTTGAGGATTTGTGTTGAGAGTCTGCTGTAATTCTGATGGGCTTTTCTTCATAGGTGATTTCTCTAACAGCTTCTAATATTCTGTTCCTGGGTTGAATTTCTGTAATCATGACTATTATATGCTTTGTGGAAAGGGTTTGTTTGTTTGTTTGTTTGTTTAAGTCATGGCTAATTGGAGTTCTGTATGCCTCACTTACCTGTTTATAAAATTATTCTTTCTTGTTTGGGAAGTTCTCTGCCATTACTTCTCTCAACAGGTTTTTAAATGTTGCGCTATCTCCTGCTTTTTTTTGTTTGACTCCAGTCAATCTTAAGTTATTCATTTTTGTATCATCTAGCAGCTGCTGCATTAATATCGCATGGTCCCTTGAGATTTTTAAGAAATCTTTCTTTTCACAATCACTAACCATAATCCTCTCTTCTACAGCCCATATTCTGTCTTCACATTGGCTCATTCTGCTATATATACTTTCAATGGAATTTTTAATCTCCTGGATATCTGTTTGAATATGTTTTATGGATTCCATTTCTTTTCTCTGCTGGGCATTCATGGTTTCTATCTTTTTCCTGAGCTTTTCTATGTTTTAATATCTATGTCTGCTGTAGAGTCACTTAGTATGTCTTTCATTCTGGTCACCACCTCTATAGTTATCTAAGAAATTATTTCTGCTTTGATTTTTTTCTAGAGTCTCATTTATCTGCTTTGTTTACTTCCACTGTTACTATATCTAAAAGTCAAGGTGGGTGGCTTTCAAATTGTTCCACCTCATGGCCCCCTGGATTTGCCTTTGGTGAGCTGAAAGTCTGTGAAAGTTGCATCTTGTTTAAGTGTCTTCTCCTTTTTTTAAATGTTTGATTCTTGGGTTGATGCTTGTAAATTGCTTATGAGGAGTAGCTTTATTTTCAGTAGTTAGAACCCTTAGGAAATGAGGTATCTTCCAGGTGTACCTGGATTTTGGGTTTTGAGTCCATTGCAAGATCCTACCTCTTCAATTCATTGATAATGAGAAGTTTCTGCCTGGTTGGCCCAGGCACTGGTTCTGTGCCACTGGCCTATAGTTTGTTTTGCTTTGTTTTAAACTCTTAAGCAATTTCAGACATACCAGGAAGGATAACTGATTAGTTTGATTATGTCACTTTGGCTAATGTAGTGCAATCAGCAATAAGAATACTTGAATACAGCCTAGAAAACTATTAATTTGCCACCTTTGACCATATGAACTAGATTTGTGTTTATATAACAAAATCTAAAATGAACCAGAAAATTGTATTTTAAAAAAGCCCTGAAATATGGCAATTTTTTACCCTTTGGGGAGAAGATTTAAAGGGGTAGGGGGGAAATAGAGAAATAGAAGAAGAAGAAGAGAACAGAAGCAAGGCTGGAGGACAAAGGAAAATCATGCAAACTTTGGGAAATTGATGAAGAAGACAGGAGGGGAAGAGAATGGGAGAAATAACAAGAGCAGACCAGCAACAACAAAACTGGAAACCATGTTCAAATGATCAAGAAAAGACAAAACAAAATAAGAACAAAAGCAGAAAAGAGGGAAAAGAAAAAAAAGGTTAAAAGAAGTCCAATTCAAGGCGTATCTCTGCTGTCACTGGTAAGCAGTGTGGGCAGATGGAGTCCAGATCTGAATTGATTAATCCCAACAAACCAGCGATAGCTTTATGATGGGGCACTTAATAATTCCAGTTACATAGAAGTCCAGGCTGGCTTCTACGTCTGAGGCTGGAACCAAGTGTTTGGAGCCTGCAGCAGTCCATGTACCTCTGCCAACTTGAACTCGGCTACCTGCTGGCTTGAACTTACTGCCCTCCTGCCATGCTTCCCTGCCTTGGAGCCAGCTGCCTAGAAACTAAAATGTCTGCAAACTGTGCTAAAATGAACCTTTCCTCCTTTAAAAAAAAAAAAAAAAATCAAACTGTCAGGTCCATCCCTGGAGCTAGAATCCAATTGTAAGACCCCACATGTGACTAATAGCTTCATTTACTTGTCATTTGCTTCCTAAACCAAAAGAAAATCAGCCAGGGTTACTTGAGATGATCGTGGCACTTCCAACTCAAGAGGGCTGCAGTCGTGTCATGCTGTTTCTGTCCAAGTCTACAGTAACTTTCCATCTGGTTCTGGAAAATGTGATGAGAAGGACATAGTACTGTAGTTGCTTGCTTTGTACTGCTTGTGTATTAATGTTCCTTTGTGGTGTTGCCTAACTAGTGATGGAGTAAATTCATTGTGGTATTTACTACCACTAGAGATACCTTTCCCTTTCTTCTAGAGATTATATTTATTTTATTATCCTTGTTCACTAGTACTTTTTACTAGCTACCAGTAATAATTCTATCTATGTAAATGATTTAGTACATATTCTGACCCTAAGTGTATTTTGGAAATTTTACATTAATTATGTCTGATGGAGTTATCTCTAAATTCTTTTCCATATGCAGTTCTATACCAAACACAGAGATGTCAGGGACACAGACACAAAGAAGATGTGACACAGGCCATACCTTAAAACAGCTGTCAATGTGTGGAGAGAGGGAAACTCCTTGATAATTCTCATGCAATGCATAACTCTATAAGTATCCAAGTTTTCTAAGTACACAGAGAAGACATTTTATATGGTTTGGAGGAAAGTTTGGGCTTAGGAAATGTACCCTAAAAGGGAAGATACTTGAGATTTTAAAGAAATAATAGAAGCTAGACTAAAGAGTTGAGTTAGAGATACACTAGGAACAGATTACAACATTGGCCAAAGCATGGGAGTAAGAAACAGCACAAGCTATAGTACAAATATTTATATTTGGATAGCCTAAAATGTCAAATAAGGATTAGTAGGAAGTAAAGGGAGTGGGAGGTCAGATTTAAGAATATATCATATTAAAATGTTTATACTTAATCTCTAGGCGGCAGGGAGTTTTGACACTTTAATGGGGAAGAAACATCTATACATTTAATTAATAGCTGTATGAATAATGGTTGTTAGCCAGGCATATTGGTCCAGACCTATAATCTCAGCTACTGAGAGGTCTAGGAAGGAAAATCAGAAGTTCTAGGTCAGCTTGTGCAACTTGGAGTCATAGCTCAATGCAATTCAATCCGTGAATTCAATTCCTGGTACTGCAGAAGCACACGAAAAGTATATTGTCATCTGTGTATATACAACAACAAATACCACTAAAATAACTCACATTGTTACCTTGGAGGTCATGTAGTTCAGGAACCTCTCTCTGGCCTTGGCTAACTGGGTGCTCTGGCCGAGGGTATCTCACAAAGCAGCAGTCAAGTTGTCATTGAGGGCTGTAGTCCATCCCAAGGCTCATTTGAGGAGAGTCCACTTTCAACCTCGGTGGTTGCTGAAAATATTCTGTTCTTCCTGGACTGTTGGACTGAGGGTCTGCCTTCTTTCCAGAGGTGGCCCTCAGTGTCTTACCCTGGGGGCCTGCCTGCATCACAAATCACAACATAGCAGCTGTGAGGGAGTCTTGAGAACAAAAGAGGTAAACCAGAAGCCAACCTGGAAGTGACATCTCATCACTTTTGTCATTGCTTCATTAGGTTCAAGGCACTAGGACCTCCCTGCCCTACACACAGTCAAGGAGAGGATTACACAAGGACATGAACACCAGGGAGGCAGGGGTCATTGGGAGCCATCTTTGAAACTGCCATCAAATGAACTTGAGAATAGAAGTTTAGAAACTAAGAAATACTGAGAGGCTGTTATAATAATACAAGTGAAGAACATAGGGATTACTGTGGACTCAATGTATCATATATTGAAGGAGTTCAGAAATATTTAGGATGTAAAGTTATGAGCTCTTGGTGATTTAGACCTTGGATTCATAAAGGAGAGGGAATTAAACATGACTAATTATTCTTGACTCTTAAATCACTAAGAATATTCTCATTTAAATATTAGTGAAACTCTTGTTCACACTGAGCTTTTCATCTTCATTATGCTACCTCACCATACTTTTAATAATCTAGTTTTGTCCTACATATAGCTCTTCCTGTCTTTCACTATATCCAGCTAGACACTGGTTCTTTCTTTCTTTAATTCACCTGTTTTTGTTTCTGTTGTACCCTTTCTTACCATATATTTATCACTGTATACTTAAGAGTATAGGAGTGGACCTTGGATCCCTTTCCTGTGTGCTTTTCTATAATCCAGATTCTAAAAGGTCTGACATCTGTTTATCTTTCATTCAGTCAACAGTTACCATGGCTCTACTTGGTCAGCAGCACTTTTTAGGCCTCCTTGGAAATATGATAATAAGCAAGAAAAACATTGTTTCTGTCAGCCTTCATGACTATCTTCTTTCATCTGTCAGAAATAACACTAATCCCTCAGCTATACTTCTGCTTCTGTTCTTTAAGATGTTCCTTGAGATATCCTTGTCCCTTCCTCCAGCAGTTATTGAGAGAATTTTACTTTCAGCATTTTGAGATACTTTAAGTGTAAAAGTGAGCACTGGCTTAAGTTATTAAACATAGCAAAAGTATTTCTGACCTTCTCTGCCTACCTCAAGCAACAGAACAGTGTGTTGGGACCCTGACTCCCTGTAAGCACATGGAGAGTTTTGTAAGCAGATTCCTGAACCGTCTCCCAAAGATTATTACTGAATATGTCAAATGCAAACAAAGCAAGACTAAGGTGAATTTATGTCTAGCTAGGTTAGAAAATGATTGCATTTGGCTCCCTCTCACCATCATACTGTTATTGTGATTATTTTATATACACTTTATCATCCAAATACCCTACAGCAGGAGATTCAGATGATGGTTGTGTTAGTTACTATTTTCTCATTGCTGAGACAAAATACCCAACACCTAAATTTAGAGTGGAAGCAATGTTTTTGGCTTAGAATTTGTAGAGGTTCAGGCTGTAGTCGGCGAACTCCAAGGCAGGGATGACAAACAGGCATGGCAGACCAGAAACAACACGGCCTGCACATGGGGGAGACATCTAGACCCAAACCGTAACTATGGCTGAAGAATGACTATATCAACACATACCGACTTTTGGTCCTCATCACAGAGATGTTGAGTTGTACATCTATGGATATGGCTAAAATTTTCTAGTTTTTCAAATAATAAAATATGACTGACAAATAGCCAAGTTTGAGAAATACTGGACTAACGGACTGACAGGTTAATTTTTGTTTTTTTCTTTAACAATATTAATCAGATAAATGGATATAAACATCAAGGTCCTAAGGACTCACTGATTACATTGGAAGGTTGAAATCATGCTGTCTTTAGATATTTATGTAATCAGTTAGCATTCAGTTTTATGTTTTATGCATTGATTTAACTTACTGATCACATGAAAAATTTAGAGGAATGACTAGTGAATTCTTTCTTCTGTTACTCTGATATAACTTTGTTCAATGATAGGGAAGTACATTATTACTGTCTTGCAGATTGGGATTATTAGAGCATTCCTTTAATATATTTGTCTTTCTTTTCTTTAGCGTTATTCCTCTTTTAAAAGAATCTGTTGGAATATTAATGCAGAGAACTCCTCCTGTGCTGGAGAAGACTTTGCCTCACTGCTATCAGAGGGTAAGTTTCAAATCCTCCAAACCATTGCATTTTATGTTGTTTCCAAACTGTTAGGGTTTCCAGCTTTCATAAATATGGATAGCATGTGTGTATAATTTAGTATTTCTTCCAGGGTTGAGTGCTGACCATGAATGCCATTTATATAAACCAGAATAAAATCACTGGAAAATACTGAATTTAGTAAAGAAAATGTGGCAGAAATTATCCTCATTTAGAAAGTAAGCAGTTCTTTTAAAGTGTAAACAACAGATGTAATAATTTTTTATTCAACATACATTTGTTAGTAACTACTATGTACGCAAAACTTTTCTGATATATTAGGGATGCAATGGTAAGTGAATCAGACAGTGTGTTTCTCCTTGGAGTGCTTAGTCTAATGAGTAGACGTGGACACTAAATGGTGAGTTGATAAGTAAAGTATCATTGATAACTATTACAAAAGAAATAGGATAAGGCATTCTAATAGACATGTATAGTTATCCTAGATTCACTGAAGAAGTTACAGTCAAAGAAACTGAAACTTTGATGATAAGGAATCAGCCAAGTACTAATCTAGGAGAAGCATGTTTCAGGCAGAGGAAAACTCTAATACAAAACTGCTCTGGAACTAATTTAGTGTATTTGGAGAATGGAAAGGCCATTGTGGCTGAAGCATAGTAGTTAAAGGGCAGAATAATTTGGAGAGGAGGCAGGAGCTGAATCAGATTGGGAATTGGTCATATGGAGAGTTAAGCCCAGATTTAACTTGAATTCAGTGGGAAGCTTTAAGGGAATAAGATAGTCATACTTTTTTTTGGAGGGGGGAGATAGGGTCTCATGATGTAGTTCAAATGAACCTTGAATTTACTAGGTAGTATATGCTGCCCTGGAACTGCAAGCAATCCTTAATCTTTTCTCTCAGCCTCTGGGATGCAGGGATTATAGGGTGTACCATGACACCAGGCTGGCATCTTAAATATTCATTTTTATTTTTTATTTATTTATAATTTGGCTTTTTAAAAAATTATTTATTTATTTATTTTTTTGAGACAGAGTCTTGCTTTGTAGCTCAGGCTGACCCTGAGCTCACTATGTAGTGCAGGCAAGCCTCGAACTCAGCAATCCTCCTGCCTCTGCCTCCCGAATGCTGGGATTACAGGTGTGAGCCACCATGCCTGGCACTGTGGTATGTGGTACTGATTACTGGTGAGTGTGAACCACCATGCCTGGTATTGTATGTGGTTACTAGATGGAACTAGGAACCTTGCACTTGCTAAGGCAGGTGCTGGAACCACTGAGCTAAATCTCCAGCCCCATATTTTGACTTTTTGAGACAAGGTCTGATTGTGTAACCTAGGCTGGTCTTGAACTGACAGTGTTCTTCCTCCTCAGCTTCCTGAGTGCTGAAATTATAGGCACGTGCCACTATGCCTGGCTGTATCTTACATTTTTAAAAGATTGTTTTCTCCATGTAAAGAAAAAAGTCTTCTTAAAAGTATAGTCTCAAGGTTCATCCATTTATCTAACAGTGTCTAAAGTTTGTCCTCCTTTATGGCAGAGTAGTATTTCAGTGTATATAAAAACCACATTTTTGGGCTGGGTGGTTCTAGCGTCTGCCTGGCAAGCACAGGGTCCTGAGTTCGATCCCTGGTACCACATATCACAATGCCAGACTTAGTAGCTCACGCCTGTAATCCCAGCATTTGGGAGGCAGAGGCAGGAAGATTGCTGTGAGTTTGAGGCCAACCTGGGTTACATTGTGAGTTCAGGGCCAAAAGTGAGACCCTGTCTCAAAAAACTAAAAAAAATAAATAAAAATAAATACATTTTCTCTATCCATTTATCTGTTGATGGGCATCTGGGTTGTTTCCAAAATTAGCTATTATAAATTATTCTGTTTTAAACATAGGTGTGCATCCATTGCTATGGCATGATGCTTTTAACTCTTTAGGGAAGATCCCAAGAAGGGAACTAGCTGACTCAAATGGAATCTCTCTAGTTTTAGTTTTTGTGGAATCTCCACAATGATTTCAACGTGATGATACCAGTTACTCTTCCACCAGTCATAGAGACAGGTTCCTTTTTTCCCAGAGCCTTACCAATATTTGTTATTAATTTTGTGATGATAACTGTTCTTTCTGAAGTGAGATGGAATCTCATTGTTTTAATTTGCATTTCTTGATCAGTGATGTTGAACATGTTTTTCAAAAATAAATTGAACACACGTATAAATATCAGATTGTTTCTCTTGTGTCAGAAACTGAAATCGTAATTGAAGACCAAATGAGTGATAGACATTAGGAAGTAGGGAGAAAATGTTTAAATTAGAAGGGGAACAAAGCGGGGAGATAAAAGGGAAAAAATAGAAACAAAGCTTTTGTAAACAAGGGAAGGGAGGGGAATGGAGAAAAAAGAAGAATCAAGATACATTATGTAGAGGTACAGATTCCCTATAATGAATATGGTCATTATGTATATCAAAAGAGAACCAATAAAATTAATTTTAAAAAATAAATTCTAGGGAGAATGTAAGCATGAAGCTTTGTCATCTAAGTGAAAAAATCATTGTGGCTTAAACTACAGTCAGAGAAGTGAAATGGGAAATAAATGTACATTGGGGATATATTTTTAGAGGTAGATTATATGTGTAAAGGAGGTAGATTATATTAACATTGTATAGCCTTGCACTTAGGTAGATGGTATTGCACTTGTCAAGACTGAGGCTGGGCTAATATGTGTCTGAGGATAGAAAATCCCAATCAAGAGTTCTGTTCAGGGTATGTTCAAGTTGAAATGTTCAGAAGACCTTACCTTTACGTGAGATTACCTTGGGAGAGGATGTAATTGTAGTTCTGCTTTCATCTTCAGGTTTAGAGTACAATGGAAAAGCCACAAAGAGAGTGACTGGTGAGGAAGTTGGAAAATCAGAAGAGTATAATATCACAGAATTGGAGAGAGAGCATTTAACTGTGCTACATGCTTCTGTGGAAGTCACGTCACAGGAGCAAGAAGGGAGCCTTGCTTCCTTGTAGACTGGAGTCACCATTAATGATTTTGATGAGGAAGTTCAGTAGCGTGTTGGGGAGAGAGCATGGTTTAAATGGACTGAGAAGAAAATAAATTGAAGAACTAGAAATAGAGGAACAGACCACTCTTTTAAGAATCATTAAAGGGAGCAGAGAGATAAGTTGATAGTCTGCATATAGATTTAATATCAGGAGAGAGGGTGTTTGATTTTTTAAAAAAATAAGATATTTTCATGCCAGGCATGGTGGCTCATGCCTGTAATCCCAGCACTCGGGAGGCAGAGGCAAGAGGATTGCTGAGTTTGAGGCTTGCCTGGGCTACATAGTGAGCTCAGGGCCAACCTGAACTACAAAGCGAGAGCCTGTCTCAAAAAAAAAAAAAAGAAAAGATATTTTGAAAGAGCATTTGTCTCACGAAACTGCCCTTGCTTTATAACCTGTGTATCTAGTGTGGAAAGTACAAACCATCTGTGGCTGGTGTAACTGATTTTTTTTGTTGTTGTTGTTTGTTTGTTTTTGAGACAGGGTCTCGCTTTCTAGTTCGGGCTGGCCCTGAGCTCACTATGTAGCCCAGGCAAGCCTCGAACTCAGCAATCCTCCTGCCTCTGCCTACTGAGTGCTGGGATTACAGGCGTGAGCCACCATGCCCGGTTGGTGTAACTGATTTTTAAAAATTTGATTTAATTTGTTTTTCATTGAAAGAACACAAGTGGCTGGTGAATTTTGTAGTACACAGCACAGTGCTAGAACTTGTGTTTTACCAATGAGAAAGGTCTGAGAGGTAGATAATATAGTAGTGAAGGACATTACTGAAGGATTGACATTCTTGAGAAAGTGAGGGAACAGATCCAAAGCACAGTGGAAGCTTTAATAGTAGAGGCAAAGGCAGAAGTGCTGATGTGTATGAGGGGGACTGGTAGATACGTTTGGTGGTTCAGAATGAGGGATTTTCTCTGTTGCTTCTATTGTCTGTGTGATTTAAATATGTAGAATAATCTTGAGAAGAGATTAAAACACCACAGGAAAACGAAAAAGTATAAAATAGTCTCGTAAGATAGGGAAAATTAAGTGTGTTGCCCATTTTTAATATTAAATTTGTTAAAGTTTCGAGGTAGGATGAGTGTCTTGTCATTATGGAAGAGAGAGGGATATTAAAAAGTCAGTTCCCACAGGCTGGCTCTGAGCTCACTATGTAGCCCAGGCAAGCCTCAAACTCAGCAATGTTTTAGGATAATGGCAAGAATGTACTAGTATTGCTTTTTCTGTGGAGGAAGAAAATCTTTGTCAGGTTGCTATTTAACTAACAGTAGATAAATCCATGAGAATGCCATGTAGGAAAATGTGGAACGATGATCAGGTGAAATTTCTGTGTTACAGGACCTGGTAAATGTATACCTGAAATCTCAGCACTTGGGAGGCTGAAACAGGTCCTTGTGAATTTGGGGGTAACCTGAACTGCACAGCAAGACCCTATCTCAAAACAAGAAAGCAAGCACTGTTATCAGGATCCTAAAAAAAGAGAAAAAGTCTATTTTAATTTCTTCCCCTAGTTTTAAGTGAAGGACACAGAGTATTGTCTTAAATTTTCACATCAACTCTCTTGGAGTTTTTAGAAAATAATGACTGCATTTCTCAAATTGTGGTAAAAACAACTGTGTTTTGTTCTGTTTGTTTTGTTTTGTTTTGTTTTGAGACAGGGTCTTGCTTTGTAGTTCAGGCTGGCCCTGAGCTCACTATGTAGCCCAGCCAAGCCTTGAACTCAGCAATCCTCCTGCCTTTGCTTCCAGAGTGCTGGGATTGTAGGCATGAGCCACCATGCCTGGCATTTGTACTATGTGGTACTGATTGCTGGTGGGCATGATTCACTATGTCTGATATTGTTGTATGTGGTGACCAGGGATTGAACCAAGGACTTTGGGCTTGCAAGGCAGGCGTTGGAACCACTGAGGTAAATCTCCAGCTCAAAACAGTTATTTTGATACATTTAAGGTTAAAGTTTTTATTTTTTTGTTAACTTCCCAAGTATAGTACATAAATATCAGAGGATCTCAGAACTGAATCTGTTCATTTGGTCCAGACTTTTCTACTTGTAGCAAGCATCTTCCATGATATCCAGTTGGTCAGGCATTTTCTTAATGATTTTCCATGACAGTAACCCATTCATGAAGTAGCCTCTTTCCCTCCCTCTAACTCCTTCCCTTTTTCTGTCTCTTCCTCCCTCTTTATATTTCTTTCTTCTCTTCATCATTTTTTTTTTCTTTTTGGTGTTGGAGGTTGAATCCCAGTCTTTGTCTTTTTAATATTATTGTATTTGTATAAAGATATTTTCATAACAACATTCCTTTTCAACTTCTGAGTATTGATTTTAATTCACTCTCTCTGGGTCTATAAAGAGATGCTGAACATGGCAGTGATTTGGACATCTTCAGCTTCTTCCTAATCCTCAAAGGAATCTGTCTAAGATTTTATTCTTAAATATTTTCTGTAGGTTTTTACTAGGTAACCTTTATTAAGGAGATATCCTTCTAATCATAATTGTAAATAGTTTATCATATGTTTCATGACATGACTGATTTTTCTCCTTTACTTCACTAACTGAAAAATAACTTTATTTTCTAATGTTAAACCATTCTTCCCCTCTTAAGATAAACCAATCGTGGTCATTTTATGTTATGACTAATGACTTACACTAAGTCATTACATTGTTGGATTTAGCTTATTTAATTCAGAAGAGAAATTAGTTTAGTTTCTTGTCTATCTATTCTGAGAGTCAAGGTTTTTTTCTTACAAATATAAGGTAACAGCAATTTTCTATTTTGTGGGAAAAAAAAGCTAAGATAGTCATATCACCTTGAAAAGACTTTTCTCTGGATTTAGGGTTTTCTTTGAAAGAGTGTTTGGTTACTGATTCAGTTTTTAATGTTCCTTCCACTTTCACATTTTGTATGCTTTTTTTAAAAGCACATTTCCTGCATTTCTAGAAATATTCTGCATAGGTTTTCAAAATTATAGTTGTATTAATTTTATAAATATGGGTACTTATTAAGTGCTTACTGTTTTAGGTACTGAAAATTGAAAATATAAGTAAGTCCTTGATTTTATTTAGTTTAAATTCTGTTGGAGTAGACAGTAGGTAATATATTAATATGTGGTGTCCTTTATCTAAAATCCTTGGTTAGAGATGTGTTTTGGGTTGGGTTTTTCTAGATTTTTAAATATTTATTTCTATATAATAGATTCTAGGTATGAGAACAAAATCTAACCATAAAGTCACTAATGCGCATTATACCTTCCACACATAGCCTAAAGGTAATTATACAGTATTTTTAATATACTTGTATTTTCACTGTGACCTATCACTTTTTGGAGTAGGGCTGCTTAACCTATACTATGAATTAAGGCATGTATGTTGCATAATGTGAAGTGGTGGACATGAGAAAGCTTATTGAGAAGATGACATTTGTATAAAGAATCAAACAAGGTGGACTGTAAAAAAATGGAAAGAATACTACAGGCAGAGGGAATAGTGAGTACTCTGAAATAGGAATGTGCCTGACTTTTAAAAGAATGGAAAGAAGGCTGGAATAATTGATGAAAGAGTTGGAAGATGAAGAAGAGATGAGGTAATAAGAACAAAGAGGAATCCTATGATATAGAAATCATTGTAAAAATACTGCTTGAACTGAGAGGAAGACAAGCCACTGGAGAATTTGATGAGAGGAATAGTGTCATCTGACTTATAGGGAACAGGAAAGGGGAAGTTACCCGAACCCCTGCAGTGAGTCCTAATGTCCTGTGAATTACTATAATACAAAGTAAATTAAAGAATAAAGACAGGAAATGAGAGAGAAGAAGCTGAGCTTTGGACCTGATCAGTGCTGCTTTGAGCAGCAAAGACAAAGACACCCTGAGTCTGCTACTACTTATACCCTACATAGGGAATCTCAGATGACTCAGGTGCTATGAGAATCCTAAATTGACAAGATCTTATAATGGGAGGAAGTTTCAGATGACTTGGAGTGTGGCAGTAATCCGTGAGAAGATCTTACTCTGATGAGGAGTTTAAGTTGATTAGGAGGTGAGATGAGCAGAATGCTCTAACAATAGTAGGTGGGATGAGTTAAACTGATAGGGAATTTGTCCTTCACTACTTGGTTCCCAAAGAACCAGGATGTCTTCAGCCATGTAAGCTTGCCCTTGAGCCATTGTAGCATGACAGAACCATTGAGGCCTCAAGCAGCCCAAATCATAATTTAATTGTGAAATAATTTTTCCAAAATACTTGTGTGGTATGGCTCCAAACACTGACCCAAACTAATAGGACCTCACTTGGGCTACTCTGGAGAATTGATGGAAGACGTGCAAGACTAAAATTAGAAATAATAGTTAAATAGTTATTACAGTAGCCCAGACTAGAGACATGTTGTACTACTTTTGGATACGGCTTAATCACAGTGGAAGTCTCAGTGAAACTGCTGACATTCTAATTAGTTGTAATATTTTATACATTCATATATTGATGAATTCACTCCTGTTCATAGGATTCCTGTTGTATTCCTAGGGTTCCTTCACTTAATTGTGTCATCATGGCAGCACCTGGCACATGGGTATTCCATAGGTATCTGTCAATTTAGATATTTTCCTCCCCATTTTTACCTAAAGGGAAATTATGTGTTTACTGATCTGTTGCATAATAATTGAAGGGATGGACACTCCACTTGATTTTAATAATATCTTGCCTCTGTTTTTCAGGTGCAGGAATTACAAGGAGTTTATAGTTTACAAGAACAACACTTCTGGACTTTGTGTACTGATGTTTACGTTGGGACTGTAAAATTAGTAGTAGCACCTGATGCTGATGCAAGGTGGATTTTAAGCCAAACACATAATATTTTTACTCAGGTATGATTTTGTTAATGGCTGCTTTTAAGAGTCTTAAAATTTATTGAATCAACTATTTCTAAACATATTATTTAATATGCTAAATATACAGGCCATTGAACTATAAGGAAAGTACAACACTAGTTGTTTTTCCCAGTTTTTGTCAGATATAGAAGATCTTTATTTTAGTTAATATTCATGTGGAACATATTCATTATACTGATATGATTTCCTTTAAGAAAAAATAGATTTTCCTTTATTTCTTTCTATATAAGACATAGTAAATGTTGGACCGGAGATTTAGCTCAGTGTTTCTGGTGCCTGCCTAACAAACACAAGGTCCCTGGTTCTATGCCCGGTAACCACATATGACAATGCTGGGCATGGTGACTCACACTCAGTAGCAGTCAGTACCACATACCGCAATGCCTGCTGTGGTATCACGCCTGTAATCCCAGCATTTGGGAGGCAGAGGCAGGAGGACTGCTGAGTTCTAGGCTTGCCTGGGCTATATAGTGAGCTCAGGGCCAGCCTGAACTATAAAACCCTGAAACCCTGTCTGAAAAAAAAAACAAAACAAAAAAAAGACATGGTAAATGTTGATTGAAGCAAAGAATTCTAAAATAAGATTCAGAATTAGAATAATATTTCATTGATGGGTTTAGCTAAAAGTCAACTGTGAAGTTTTTTTGTGGTACTTGCCTTCTGTGTAATTTAACAGTTGCCCAGGTGTTGGTAGCATATGCCTATAATGTCAGCACTCAGGTGGCTGAGGCAGGAGGATTGTCAAGAGTTGTAGACCACCCTGGGCTACATAGTGAGCTCAAGGCCACCGACTAAGCAAGACCCTATCTTTAAAAAAGAAAAAAAAGTTTAATTTGCTGCCTTCTTAGTGCTTGTTTAGTATTTCTTAGCCAAATGCTTGGGACCAGAATAGTATTTGTATGGACTTTACCAGTTAACCATATTAGGTTGAAAATTTTTAACTACAAAGTCCTCCAGGGCCGGAGATTTATCTCAGTGGTTCTGGCACCTGCCTCGCAAGTGCAAGGTCCTGAGTTCGATCCCCAGTAACCACACACAATGCTGGGCATGGTGACTCACGCCCACCAGCAATCAATACCACATACCACAGTGGTGGGCGTGGCGGCTTACGCCTGTAATCCCAGCACTTGGGAGGCAGAAACAGGAGGATTGCTGAGTTCCAGGTTTGTCTGGGCTACATAGTGAGCTCAGGGCCAGCCTGAACTACAAAGTGAGAACTTGTCTCCAAAAAAAAAACAAACCAAACAACAAAACAAAAAAAATCCTCCAAATTCTGAAATGTTTTGATTCAAATATCAATATGAATTATATAATAGTTAATATGATTTTACAGATGATACATTTTGAGTATAATAGTGATATGCTTTACAGCAGAATAAGGTGATTCATGTTAATGATTCATTAGTAAAATATCAGGGTGTTTAATTTACAGATATTTTAGAAAATATAAAAAGATTACAAATATATTTGGAGAGATAAAACAAATGTGGCAAAATAGTAACAGTTGGCAAATACAAATGAAGAGTATGTTTATACTAGTCTTTCAACTTGAGAATTTTTCAAAATAACTGTTGAAATATAAAAACTAGTGGATTCTCATGGCCACCAGGATAAAGCCCAAACTTTCTAGCATGATCCAGTTAACCATTCAAGTCTTTCTCCTGCTTTTTGTTGCCATATACTTGATACTCCTGATCTACCAGATTGTTTACTTTTCTGTGTGGACAAAACCCTAGTTTAACATCGTGGTCCAGTTCAGTTGTGTACTTTCTGAAGCCTGGGAGATCTCTCTTTGGTTCTCTCTCTCTCTCTCTCTCTCTCTCTCTCTCTCTTTCTCTCCCACCTCCATCATTCTTCAGACATGGACAACAGAAAATAATGTACAGTTCAGTTATATTTGGGATGTTAGCATAAATTAATCTCTTGTCTAACAAAGGGATGTGCATGATTAAGTTCCTTGAGGAATGAATTAATGACACAATCCTATGTGTAATTAGGATTTACTCTAATCCTAATCTTCTATCAAGATAGGCATATGACTTGCCTACATGGCAATTTGCTGTGCTATAAATATTCAATAATTCTGGAAACTAGGTTTCTTTTTTCACTGACACTGTGAGTAAGTGTGTGTCATTCTGACTTTGCTAATGAAACATGGAAAATTTTCCCAGTATTTCTGAATCCTCATATCTTTTCCATGTTTTAGGGGTAAGAAGACAATGAGACAAACAATTATCTACTTATTACCATTTCTGGATTATTTTTCTCTTCTTTATCTTAGCTATAGTATGTTCTTCCATCCTAGTGATTTGCGTTTCTGTTGACCTCTGGAATATCCACCAGTGGTGGTCACCTGTGGCATACAAGTTGTTTGTTTCTCTTTTAAGACAAATGGTATTGATGTATGAGTTGTTTTTTTCCTAAAGTAAAAGCTTAGTATTCACGTTTAATTACAGTGTTGGGACCTTGTGACAAATAAGTGGGTTTTGGGTTTCAGTTTGGGGACTTGGCCTTGAGAGTTTTGCTGTCAGTGCCCGAGACTCTCCTAATACCTTGGCACAGTCACCATTTTCTTCCTGAAATGGAACGAAGTTTCTGGGCTAAGAAATGTGGGTACAGCTGTCTCTGCTGAGGAGCCGCCAGAGCCGTAATTGAAGTAGGTAGAGCGAGGTTCTTCTGGAAACCTTAGAAATCTTGGCTTTTAAGATGACTGAAGTTACCAGTTTATTCAGCTGCTGCTTTGGTTTTGGAAACTGCATGTAGGTTTTGAATATTTAAGCCTTGAAAGATATTTTAAGCCTTTTTATCAGCCAGAGTCATGGCAATTTTGTTAATTTCATTCCTTTTGGAAACCAAAGATTCCCTTGGAGGATTATAAAAAGGACAGTTCAACACATTTTTCCCTTGGAGAGGCAGGTGGCAAGGGAAGCACCCAATTTTGAGCTTTTGTTTAGTGATTTTTTTTAGTTTTATGGTTTTTTAGCTCTCCCACATGCAAAAGTGAGATTTTAAAAATTTACCTTTGGGCTTTTAGCCTAATAATACATTTTTTAAAAAAATTGTGATATTGGTACATTTTATATGTACATCATGATCACACTCAACATTGATCATTAGTACCAGCATATGACACAACTTAATTCTCATTTTTTCCCATTCCCCTACCCACCCTACAACCCCCTACCCTTACATACAGGAGTTTGTTTCCTCTTTTTTTAATCACAACTTTTTCTTTCCCCTCATTATTTACCCCTACCCTTTCCATTTCCCTTAGGATATTTTCTATTTTACAGTGACTATCATACATTTTAAGACTTACTACATTTTCAGTTTCTCATCCCAGAGAAAAGATATTTACACATCTGTGTATTTACATCCATTTGAGTATGAATGACTCTAAAAAGATCATTCTTTATGGCAGGTAGTACTCCATAAAAACCACATCTTCTTTATACAGTCTTGAGTTGATGGGCATTTGGGTTGTTTCCAAGATTTAGCAATCACAGACTGAGCTGCTATAAACATGGGTGCACATATGTACCTGTGATACGAATCTTTTAATTCTTTTGTGTATATCCCTAGCAGGGAATAGCAGGGTCAAATGGGACCTCTAATTCTCGTTTTTTGAGGAAGCTCCACAAAGATCTCCATAGTGGTTATAACCAGCCTACATTCCCACCAACTGTGGAGAAGGGTTCATTTCTCCCCACAGCCTCCCCAGCATTTGTTGCTGGCTAATTTTGGAATAGCAGCCATTCTTTGTGGAGTGAGATGAAATCTCAAGAGTTGTTTAACCTGCCAGAGGCTAAAGTTAGACCTCTCTCTCTCAGTGTGTAGCAAATTAAAATCAAGGTGCAGCAGAGACTTAAATATTAAAACAGAAACACTAAACCTACTGCAGAACAGGTTAGGTAGAATTCTTGGAGACACTGGCTTAGGGAAAGACTTTATGAACAAAACCTCCACAGCATGAGAACTACCAGAAAGATAACAAATGGAATCTCATCCTATTAGAAAGCTTCTGCACAGCAAAAGAAACCACTGGCAGAGCGAAAAGACATCCAACAATATGGAAAAAAAATTTTTTACTAGCTGTTCCTCAGATAAAGGGCTACTATCTAGAATATATAAAGAGCTTAAACAAAAAATTTAAAAACCCAGTTCAAAAATGGGCATCTGAAATGAACAGACACTTTTCAGATGAAGAAGTACAAGCAGCTAAGAAACATGAAGAAATGTTCAACATCACTGGTCATTTGAGAGATGCAGATAATAGTATACTGTATAATATATATCAGGGCTTGCTATATAGCATTTTCATTTGATTTCTTGCTAATTTTTTCTAAATTTTCAATTCTCATAAATTTCACAGATGAAAAACAAAATGCAAATTGTTCTATTTTTAAGGGGAAAAAATCACACTAATGCCTTCGATATATTTATTGTAGAAAGATTTAAAATACCCATGTTCTTAACAATCCAAAAAGGGATTGTTTTTAGTAATGTTACACATTTTGTTTATTATGTGAATAATTTTCCTTTTTTTATATTCTTGGTTTTTTTTTGAGACAGGGTCTTGCTTTGTAGTTCAGGCTGACCCTCAGCTCACTACGTAGCCCAGGCAAGCCTCAAACTTAGCAGTCCTCCTGCCTCTGCCTCCAGAGTGCTGGGATGACAGGCATGAGCCACCATGCCCACCACTGTGGTATGTGGTGTTGATTGCTGGTGGGCGTGAGTCACCATGCCCAGCATTGTATGTGGTTACCGGGGATCAAACTCAGGACCTTGCACTCGTGAGGCAGACACTGGAACCACTGAGCTAAATCTCTGGCCCTATTTTCTTGTTTTTTGAGAGAGGGTATTAGGTTGTTCAGGCTAACCTGGAACTTGCTGCGTAGCCTGGGCTGCCCTGAAACTCAGTCCTGCTGCAGCTCCAGAGGGCTGGGATTATAGCAGTACTCAACACACCTGGCGGGGTCCCTTTCTTATAGCTGATCTTACATCATCATTTAAATAATAGCTTTGGGTTAAATAATGATTAAATAATAATTGGCTCACTGGTAAGAGCTGTTGCCTAGCCTGCACAAGGCCTCAGGTTCTATCCCCAGTACTTGGAGACATACAGATACATGTGAAAAGAGCTAGGTGTACTGGTACATGTCTGTAATCTTAGCTCCTTGGGAGGTGACAGTAGGGTTTCAAGTGCCAAGCCAGTCTGAGCAACTTAAAAATGCCCTATTTCAAAAATACTAGTTTTCAGAAGGCAGGGACTAAGGAACTCTCTGGGTTTACTCTCTAGAACTGAAAAAAATAAAATCTGAAAAGATCAACATTAAAACTTTGAAAATTACAACTTTCTCTTTTGTTTATAACACTATTCCTTTGTGACTATTTTAGAACTGAACACTAGGTGTTACCCTTTTAATCTTATTTCTCAGAGTTACCAGTTAATCTTTACCTGCTAAGGCTTTTGACTTGGCTATGCATGAATGTCGACCAATTCAAGTGAATTGCTGGCAGTCACTTCATCGCTTAAATCCTTGGTGATTATAAATTAAGTGATAATCCAGTTTTTAAACCATAAGATTTTCTGCTGATAATAGTAAAAATTTTTTTTTTCCCCTTGCACAAAAATTTTAAAATGAGTTATCAGCCGGGCGTGGTGGCTTATGCCTGTAATCCCAGCACTGGGGAGGCAGAGACAGGAGGATTGCTGAGTTCGAGGCTTGCCTGGATTACATAGTGAGCTCAGAGCCAGCCTGAACTACAAAGCGAGACTCTCTCTCAAAAAAAAAAAAAATTAAAATGAGTTATCAATTGGGAATTGATGAAATGGGAAGTTTGTCTTTTGTGTTTAATATATGCACAGGAAAAAGAAAATGGGTGTAAAGTAGGATAATAGATGAAGGAAGGCAATTGAAAATTGCTTCTCCAGCCTTCTTCTGTCCGTTGGAGGGAAGAGCAGAGAATAGAAAGTATCTACCCTTTATCACATGGATTGCTGTTTTTTTTTCTGTCACCTTCCCTTCTCTGTAAAGGCTATGAATGCTTTGTTAGTATTATTTTGCTTGCAGGCTCTAGTCTTTTCCTTATCCATTTTCCCCTTAACTTTCTTCATCCTATGTACTTGAAGTCCACCAGAAATCAGCCTCAGTAATGGGCCACAGGATATGAGGTCAAAACTTTCCTTGGTTTGTTGTTTCTCAATGAATCCAAAGGGTTTAGTTGTTCATCAGCTGGTTAATGGTAGTGGCAGTAACAGTAGCAGTACCAACCAGGATTTATGAAGAACCTACCTGGAGGCATGCACTGTGAAACGTTCCTAACATATTAATTGGGACTCACAAGACAATTTACGGAAAATGACACCCAGACCCATGTTACTGTTCTTGAGTTCAAATTTAGGCACATCCACTCAGCCATTTTGCTAACAATGAAATGTTTACATGTCAGACAGTTTTTCAAGAGTATATTTGAGGGTCGGGGATTTAGCTCAGTAGTTCCAGCCCCTGCCTCCATTGTTTTCCTTTCCAAAATGAATATTAATTGAAGATATTTTAAGACTAAAAAGGTACCAACTTCCGTGGGTTTTTTTTGTTTGTTTGTTTGTTTTGAGACAGGGTCTTGCTTTGTGGTTCAGGCTGGCCCTGAGCTCACTATGTAGCCCAGGCAAGCCTAGAACTCAGCAATCCTCCTGCCTCTGCCTCCTGAGTGTTGGGATTACAGGCGTGAGCCACCACACCCGGCACTGAGGTATGTGGTGTTGATGGCTGGTGGGCCTGAGCTCCACGCCCAGCATTGTATGTGGTTACCAGTGGTCAAACTCAGGACCTTGCGAGGCAGGCGCTGGAACCAGTGAGCTAACCCTCTGGCCCTCTTTTTTCTTTTAATGAGTGTAAGTATTCTAAGTAACTAGTTGTTTTCACTTTATAAGGACAACCTTTCAGCCAGCCCCTGATTCCTGGTATCAGTCTGGTAATAGAATATTTGTTGGAACCAAACAATGTTTTCATCTGGTTAAAAGAACCTGTCATATCTTTGTGGTATGAATAAATTATAGACAATCTCATTTGCATTCAGAGAATGAGTGATTTACCATAGGGTTCTTTTGGAAATTATACTTTTTCTCTACTTTGAAGAAAATTGAGAGAGGAAAATGGAAAGCTGGCGAACTTGAAGCTGTCCCCATTGGGACAGATGGATGAAGCAAAATGACTTTTTTTTGTTTGTTTTTCTTGTTAGATTGAGCTTTGGTGAAAAGCTGTAGCCCCTCAGGGGACTGATATTAGCTTGAGTAATTAACACACGATTATGCAAAGATAATTCATCTAGCCTCTGTTTTTCTTTCTTGTTTTATTGCCTTGGGCTACTTCATTTCTTATTACTATCTTTACTGTGTTAATGCTATGGCAAAGAAAAATGACAGGGACAATAACAGGATAGCAACGTAATTTGCCTACCCTCAAACATTTTGCTAAAAGAGAAAAGATATAAAGACAGTGTATTTGAGCAAAAGTTGTTTTTGCTTAGGAGAAAGAATTTTGCAAAACAGTTCCTAAGTACAGTTATTTCAGGGGCCATCTGGATTGAATAAGTCAAATGATACAATTGTAATCAATCAGAATAATTTATAATAGCTTTCATAACATATGAAATCCTGTCTCATACATTCACACATGATCCTTATAACCTTGTGCGTAGCAAAGATTTTTTTAAATACTTACTGAATATTGGATAACTATATAACAGTTCTAAGAGATAAATAATGTTGGCATTTATTAATAATTTTAAAATAAAAATAGAGATTTGGTTGTGATTTTTTAGCTAATGATCATAGAGATACTTATTCCATCTTTTTTCTGCTATGAGCCCATTAAATACAAAAAGTATTTAAAGACATTTTCTGTTTTGAACAGTAGTTTTGATTTACCACAGAGGAGTTTTTATTAAATGAGACAGAACTTATAAAGTGTATTTTCTGTGCTAACAAGCTTCTGGGATCTGCATAGCATTTTATCCCTTAACACAGATCCTGACTCCTCTTGGACATGTTAGTATGACTCAGAACCCTGCGACCAGAAGAAAGTCCATGTGAGAAAGCAAATTTTGAGAAGCTTAGAAATTACTGTCAGAAGACAGTGTAAATAGATTCCCCCTATTGCATGTGAAAAAAGAAAGTAAAAATGCTTTCTTTGAAGAGATTATTTTATAGTGAGAAAACACTAAATGAATTAAGATGTAACATCTGTAATATAAGGGTGATAATTTTTTGCTAAGGTAAGACTGGGAGTACTTGGGGAGCTTATCTCCTTTTACTAAACTTAGTCTTTTTTCTATAGTGTATGTATGTTACCATCTGACACAGTATATTTTTATATATATTTTATTATATATATTTTTTCATCATCTTGCCTCTTCCCACCCAGGCCCCCAACAGAATAGTAACCACATGAAGAAAAGAATATTTTGTATCTATTTTGGTTGCTTTTGTATTTCTGTATGACAGAATATTGCCTGAGACAAAATAAATGCACAGTAAATATTTGTTGGTCTAGTGGAGTGAAGGTATTTATGTAAAGTTGTCAGAATAAGCCTTGCTGACACCTGCTGAGTGTATAACTAGAGAGTGTGTGATGTGAATCTCCTGAGGAACACATCTCTGAGCAGAAGGGCCGGTATAGCTGAGGAAGAGCGAAGAGTGAGATTGAGATGTGAATCAAGAGCCTGGTTTTGTGAGCCTGTCTAGGCCTTACAAGGACTCCAGGCTTTGAAGGAATAGAGGTTGAGCTCTTGCAGTGTTTGACTGATCAGAACACTGTCATGGTAGCTGCTCTGCTGGGGAGAGACCAGTGGAAAGCAAAAGGAGACATGTGAAAATCAGAGACAAGGCCATTTCAAAATCTAGGCAAGAATTGGTAGGGCCAGAGCAGGGCTGTGAAGGTGGTGTGGAGTGGTTGATTTTGGGTTTGACTTACATTAAAGATAAGCCCAACAGATTTTGTGAATGGTTTGGATGTTGGAGGTAGAAAGCTGTTAGGTGGTGTTATATTGAGGACACGATTCATCTATAAAAGACTACAGGATCAATAGGTTTGAGGGGCAGAAACAGTTCTGGTTCACTGTGTTGTGATGCTTGACAGATACCTCAGTGGAACAATCAAACCAATGTCAGTGCCAGTCTAAACATATAAATTTGGGAAATGTAAATATATAGACAGTACCTAAAGTCTGGATCCAAGCTGAGATATCTAGCAATTGAATACAGAAAAAGAAGATTTCTGAGACCTGTGCCTTTGAGTATTTCATTAGTGTTGAAAGATAGAAGACCAGCAAAGCATGCTGGGAACGATTGACAAGTGAAGAGAAAGGCAGCCAGTGGAGATTCTCAGGAAGAGTAGGAAAGTGTGGCAGGGGAGTGATTGTCTGTGTTGTTGCTGATGGATTAAATGTAAGGATTGAGACTTGACCAGTGGGAAGAGCAACTTGGAAGTGTCCTTGACAAATAATTTGGGGAAGTGGGAGAAGGTAAGTTTTGATTGAAATGGTTTCAAGAGAAGGGAAAAGGAATATTAAACACAGAATACAGACAAGTCTTTGGAGGAGTTTGTTGTCCAGAAGAGCAGGAATTGGTGCACTGTACCAAGAGGGATACAGGGTTAAGGCAAGGGTATAAGAAATTATCATATGTTTCTGTACTAAGAAAAGTGATCCAGTTAAGGAAAACTGATAAACAGGAAAGATAGAAAACAATTGTATATCCCATCTCCATCCTTTTATCCATCATCCCATCGCTTCCTGTCCCATCAGCCACACCAGCGATCAAACTTAGGACTTTCTGCTTTTTTTTTTCCTTTTTGAGACAGAGTCTCGCTTTGTAGTTCAGGCTGGCTCTGAGCTCACTATATAGTCCAGGCAAGCCTCGAACTCAGCAATCTGCTTTTGAGGCCTGTGTGCCACTGAGCTAAACCCCTGGCCCCGAGAGCAATATTCTTGAGTAGCAGTTTCATATTCAAAATTGAAAGAGGAGATACAATGCAAAATAATTAACCAACAGATGGTTATACTTACTAAATGTATATGTTGATAATTTATCAAGGGAGGATTTAGACTGAGATGATTTGATTTTAAAAGTAAGTAAGCAGTGTCTTCTAACAGAAAGGTAGTTGAGGAACCTCATTTCCCTACTATTACTTGGACAGGACTTGTGACCAGTAGCATGGCCTTTTTTTTCCCTTTTGGATGGCTTTACAATTATATTTGTCTCTGAAATAATTTTCTGGTCATTTATGATAAAAATGGATTATTTCTGAGACAGAAGAGAAAAATAATTCTACTTACAAGAATTTTTTTTTCTTTTTGAGACTAGGTCTCACTGTGTAGTTCAGGCTGGCCTTGAATTTAGTGTATAGCCCACGCTGGCTTCGAACTTGCATGATCCTCCTGCCTCAGCCTCCCAGTGCTGGAATTACAAGCATGCCCTCAAGCCCAGCCACTTCCAAGATGTTTTTCTACTGTTCTTCTGAAATGTATACGAATAAAACCACCACCACTTCCCAGTTAAGGTTGAGTTCCCAACCTCAATTGTTGGAGGATTTTTCCTAATTTAATTGTCTGTGGAAACACCCACAATTTTGCAGAAACTGAATATATCCTCAGTAATTGTTTTTTTGCTGGGAGTTTTGCAAGTACCCAGTCCAAGAGTGTTATTATTCATCTCCTTGCTGCTGATTGGCTGCTGCCCTGTGATCCTTCCTGCACATGCACCAGCATTCCTGCATCCTAATAGGTTGCTGCACCACTATAACTATCTTTAGTGTTCTGGGTTTTCTTAAGTTCTAAGATGTTACCAAAATGCCCTGCACCTTCTAAGGCTTTATTAATGCAGTATCTTATGAAATTACATAACTGTGGAACACATAGCATATTTAGGATTTAAATTATAATTACAGGCATTTATAGGCCTTTTTCAGACCACATGAGAAACTCATGGTTTTCCACAATTGGTAAGTGCTCTAGGAACATAACCTGCATGAATTTCAGGAGTCCACTATAGTATATTGCTGTCTTGATTTTGTTAATTTGTTTTGTTTTGTTTTTACTTTTCAGGCTGGAGTGAGACAGCTTTACGTACAGATTGACTTTGCTGCCATGTAGTGAATGAAATTACTGTTTTTGGACCAAATTCTACTGGTACTGTACAATCTGAAACATTGTACTCAGCTCTTTAGAGAGATGATCAGAATTCCTAGCACCAAGTAGACCAGGTAGTACTCTGTGGAAAAGTCACAGCCAAGGGATCACAACTAAGAGGTTACCTCCTGGAATTCTGGTGTATTTTGTGCTCTTCTCCCAAGTCACTCTTCATTCTGATTTCTGAGGTTTCTGGTTTTGTTCTACGATGTTGGCTTGTCTTTCTCTGGGGGAGGGAGGGAAGTTTCATGCCAAATGCCCCATCCCCCTCATCCTTTCAAGTGAGAAATTCAGATTGTGGGCCTCCAGTCATCTGGAATGTCACCACTGAAGCTGCTGGAAATCACTGCTTTTACTTCCTCAAAACCAATGTTATTAAAAAAGAAAGAAAGAAAAAGAAAAAAGAAGTGGAAATCTGTTTTATATGTAATGTCACGGTTGTTGACATTCTTCAGTATAATCATATGTTTGTAAAATTGTTTGTACCTTGCAAACTTATGAACCAAACCATATTGGGTTTTCAAAGTGCCTTTGTATCAGAAAATGTACTTGCCAGCATAGAGCTGTACCATCAAAGGTCATGTTTTTTTTTTATGACTATTCTTTAATCTGTACAGTGTAAGACTCTTGCTAGTATACAGATTGTCTTTTTGTGTATTTCAGCATAAGTGTAGGTATGTGAAGTTTTTTATTCTTTTATCTCATCAAAGGTGTTGTTACCTTGCTTTTCAAAACAAATTCAATAATCACATTAAATTACTTTGTGAACTGTGTTTTCAGAACTTATAAGTGCATTTATTAGTGAGAAAATTCTTTTGACCTAAATAACTAAATTCCAAATTTCTATAAAAGCTCTGTGTCTATGATAAATTTTTCTACAGCTTGCCTTGCCATCTTTATACATCTTATTAATGACCAGAAGAGGCATTGTAGACCGCAGGTAGAAATACTTGTGACAGTATTATTTTGTGCTTTCATTTTTCAAATGCCAAATCATACAGTATGTTTTCCCATTTAAGCTTTATACAAATACCATTGCCTTCAGGAAACTTATGGCAGGATTTGGTTGAGTTTGAACTCTTAAAGGTATGGAACAAATGGGAGATAGAATCTCTTAACACAAATATCTTAGAAATAAATAAATACATTTATTTTCTAGGTTCTTATGTATTTTGAAAAATAAAGTTGAAATTTGAGATGTCACATGGTTGAACCCTCTACTTAAGTATCTCTGTTTTATGAAAAGATATTGATTTAAATATGCATTTTCCTGTTGTGTTCCATTTTATCTTAACATAGACCGCATTTAAGTCTAAAAAATTGAAGTTGTTGAGGAAAACCCCTTTTGGGATAAAAGTTTTGGTTTTAAAGTGTATTTCTACCACTTCTCTTACAATTTATGAACTGTTCTATCTATTTTGGGAAAATGACACCACTTTCTTCATGTTTTTCTAAACTATTGTGAATTGCCATGAAGTGTCCATAGTCTGCTTTTCTTAAAAAGTAAGGAGATCTTCTCAAAACTGTTTGCTCACACTCTAAAACTAAGAATCTGTGCAGTGAATTATGTTTGACTGGAATAAACGTTGAGGTCTTTAGGAGGGAAATGCAAAAGCACACAACATGATAGTAGCATTGCTTTTTCATTACAAGTAAGTAGTCATTTGGAAGATTGAACCACTACCAAGTCTGGTAGAACTTTGGGATGTTCGTGGGCTTTGGCGTATTATAGAAAATGACAGGTTAGATGAAGGCAGATATTTTGGATGTGTACCTTTATAAACTAATTATGTGTAGTTCTACTGACATTTCACATATGAAGCTGATTGTTACATTTTGTAAATTTCCTAGTGCATCTTGGAGACCTGACCCGATTCTGCCTTTTACTAAGCTCTCTACTCCAAGTGAAGCTTGCCAAAATATCCTCACTTCATTTAGCTCCTCCCTCACTGCACAAGTCTGTAAGATTTTCCCTTGATAAGACATATAGAGTGTTTAATGTGATACTATTTTTGCACTTGTTACCAAGAAATTTCCAGGTTATATTATTTAGCAGGTTGGCATTAATATTCATGCTCTACAGTTTCCAGCATGTGTACAACAGAAAAGAAATGAGTGAGGAAGAGCAACTTTTTCTCCTTGGAAGTACTTTATCATTGTTCTTGTGGCAGATGTATCACTAATCCAGTGCCACCTGATAGTGGTTATAAATAAATTAGAATGCTCCTAACACTCAGCTACCTCTTGCAAAACAAAATCTATATCAAGTATAAATTTGCCAACAGATAGACAAAACAAAATATCCTTGGAGAAACAAGCATATTGTTCATGGAAAGTTTAGCATCAACTTTCCCAAACAGAAATGTTCTGTTGTTTTTAAAATCCATTATATTACTCGGGTTGAAGGGCTTAGTGCGGTTTACTCACTTTGCTGACTCCCATGCATCTGTGTGAAGGGCACTATCTAGTTATCCGTAGGCTGGTGTTCCAGCGCCATTAGCATGCAGCAGAGGCATAAGACAGTGGTGACACAGGTCACTGCCTCAGCGTTTCTTAAAGCCTACACAAACATGCCAGTCACAAAAATACTGTGACTCTTATGTACTTTAAGGCACTCAGATCATTAACACCAAATGCTGCTTGAATAAGAAGTTATCTACTACGGGGTAACTTTTTACATAACACATGATGGGATTGAAAAATGTTAATTGCTTAGCACAAGGCATCTTAGTGAGGTCCATGCTTAGAAGCAGACAGTTCTGTTTACAGGTGAAAAAGTGGAAGCCCAGAAAAGCTGTTGCTTACTCAGGGTCACAGAGGTGGCCAGACCTTGGCAAAGCCAAGGCTAAAATTCAGCACTTCGGACTCTAAGTCAACACTGTAGTCTTTATTGTGCTTTCTTTCCAGTGTAATATTCACCTTTTTAAAAATGTGGAGTAAACATTGTTTATGAATAAAGGACATAGGACTTTTGGTACATGAAGGCACTTTATAAATGGGATTTTTCTCGCATTTTTCATAACTAATTATGAAGTTTAAATTATTTCCTTTTTTCATTAGTATTATTTTTTGAAAAATTTCTTGAGCTTTTTACTCTTGTGAAGCCAGTTCCTGACTTAAGATAAGTAATAGCATTTGATTTGTTCAAAGGATACTTTTAGCACGAGCGAGTTTTTCTGTTAACTGCCCAAGTCTCATAAGGACTGCTCAGTTTCCTTAATTTTTTTAGTGTATGAGGTGATACTTTTTAGAAACAGGCTCATTCACAGGTCCCATCATTTCAGTCTTACCATTTTGCTTATCAGGGGAAAGCTTTCTTCCTCAAATACTCAATCTAAAAATGGGCACTAAATATTATATAGAACAAACCTTTTAATTCAATAAGGTTTGAAATTTTATCGGAATTCCAGACCTTAAAACAGTACTTCCAACTCTTGAAGCTCTCCCCTGCCTTCTTTTTTTACAGTACGTCACGAATTTTGAAAAACTGTTTTCCAATTGACAAGAACCTTGGGAAAAGGGAAACTATTTTATCCTCTGAAAAACATATCTTAAGTTTTATCAGTATAAGACTGTTTCAAGATATAATTTTCCCTAGAGCCTTGACAATTCAGATTTCTACCCTAGAATCAAGTCAGATTCAAACAGGAGGGGCCTAGGATGCAGCTCAACAGCACAGTGCCTACCTAGCTAACAAGAGGTCCTGAGTTCGATCCCCGGTACCAAAAAAAAAAAAAAAAAAAAAGACAATGGGAAGTTCTTAGCAAGTAAGTGGTGGTGGAAAAATGTAGTTCTATATAATAGCTAAATAGATAGAATCTTTTTTTTTGTTTGTTTGAGACAGGGTCTCTCTTTGTAGTTCAGGCTGGCCTCCTGAGCTCACTATGTAGCCCAGGCAAGCCTCAAACTCAGCAATCCTCCTGCCTCTGCCTCCCAAGTGCTGGGATTACAGGCGTGAGCCATCACACCTGGCTAGATAGAATCTTTTTCATGAGTGCATCTTTAGTTTATGAATTTCCATTTCCTGGCTTCAAATTATACATGTAGCAAAGGTAGGAAATAACCTTTATTTATTAAGTATGTGTCACAGTCTTGCTCACATTACCACATTTACTCTGCACATATGTATTAAGAAAGAATTTTGTAATTTTACATGATTTTATGATTCACAGCATTTCTAAGTATATTTTCTAATTTTCAAAACATCATACAGGAAAAAGGAATTCTTATTCCCTTGTTAGATCTGTAAGCTATGTCAAGAGAATGTGAAATGATGGGTCTGAAGGAGAACTAGCCAGAACTGACTCAAAAACTGTGCAGTGTAGAAAGACCAATCAGAACTCCTTAGGCACTTTAAGACCATTTTTTTAAATGTAGGCAGTTTCAGTGGCTCTGAGAGTAAGTTGGTAAGGGACTGGCTCACAAGAGATGTATGTGCCAGCATGAAGAACTGAGTACCTCGGAGAACTGAACATCAGTAGGGAATTGTCTTCCAAGAAGTACAAGGAATTTTGTGCTGCAGGAGAAAGATTAGAATTTGATTTATATTATATTTTATACCTTTTCAAAGCACTCTATTTTATAAATAAAAATCTGCGGTATACTTTCCCAACTGCTTTAAACATTTATGTCGTGTTTGTAATTTGGATGGTGATATAAAGGAGAATGTCTTTGTCTTGTACATTCCATTATCTCCAAAGTTAGCATGAACTTACCATGACATTCTCACTAAATGTTTCATTAAATAGAGATTCCCATAGATAGTGGTAGATATAACAATAAGAAGTAGAACGAGTTCATTGCTTCTTTCAGAAAACACCACAGCATTTCTTTGCCACTTTTGCCCAAGGAGGTGAATTTCAGTTTGCTTTGGCCTTTTTTTTTCCCAAGTAGCCTTTGTGAACTGTTCCTTCTTTGTAATATATAAACAGTGCAGCTGGGCATGGTGGCTCATGCCGGTAATCCCAGCACTCGGGAGGCAGAGACAGGATTGCTGAGTTCAAGGTTTGCCTGGGCTACATAGTGAGCTCAGGGCCAGCCTGGACTACAAAGTGAGACCCTGTCTTAAAAAAAAAAAAAAGGTAAATAATATATAAACAGTGCAAGTATGCAGATGTTAACTGTTGTGCATATCATTGGGCAAATATTTTACAGAATTGGGTGTGTGCAACCTGGGTAACTTGAATTTTTGTATTTTGTGTAACCACATCAGGAATCACATTGTCTCCTTAGCTTTTCAGGACAATTGCCATATTTGTATTAAGTACCTGTGTAGTCTACTATTTTATCCCCAGATATATTGTCATCCAAAACTCTTTCAGGGTTATTTCTTGAAGGTGCTTCTATAAAAACACTATTGATATCATTATTACTAGAATATATATATGTATATATTTTTGGCTTGTTCTCCAAAAACTAAATTTGGGTAGGACTTTCCTCTGTTCACTTATTTTAAAATTTCTTTTATTTCTTCCATGGCAGAACTTCCACTTTCTACTAGTAAGAAAAGGCTTCCTTGTTAATTTTAGCACTTGAATTTTGTGTATGGATCACATACTGTGTCACCCTCCAGGAAGATTCTATTTTGAACTAGACACTCCCTTTAAAATCTCTCAAGCAATTTCCATATTACACCTTAAGTGATGTTTTTCCCACCTGTGAATTTTCTCTCAACTTTCTCCAGTTTAATATGTAAACAGAAAGGGTTTTATAGTAGAAATATTCTCAGTGGAAAAATGCCAAATCCATTCCTTAGTGCATATATTCTAAACAGCCCACTTTACCTCCCTGCTTTTAATGGTCTTTAAACATATGGTCGGTCAGGTTTGGGTCTGCACTTTTGTCCTTTGATATTATGGCACTAAAAAAATGTTTCTAAAAACATGTACAAGACTAAAGGGGAATGTCACATGCGAGAGACTGTACTCACGTGGTTAGAAAAGGCTAATCTAGCCACTTATCATTTCCCCAGTGTAATACAGCAAATCTGTAGTATTTCACTTTTTCTACTTGCACACATTCATATATGTATTTTAATGTCAGATGTATTTTAAAAGTCATGAACAACTGTATTAGAATTCAATAAAATTTCTCTTTAAAAATATTTGCCTGGACTGTATCTTATCAGCTTGATAAATGGAAAAGAATACTTGAATGAAATTACTGGAATAGACTGGAGAGGAACAAGAAGAGTAAAAGATAAGAACTATTCTAGGAATATGAAAGGATGAAAGGCAAAGAATGATTCTCAGAGACAGGAATCAACATGACTCAGGGGAGATGTTAAGAGGCTGGAGATGTCTACCCTGATCAGAGCCGCCTGTGGCTCTTACTCATTACTGCATCCCTTAACCATGTCTCAAGGTATTTGCAGGTATTTCTGTCAACTCCAAATTGTTCTTTTACCCTTTTGCTCTCTGTGATCTTATATGAAATAAAGACCAAAGCATTTGATCTGAGCCTGTGTCCCTTCTAAAATTTTCCTTGTAATCAGAAACAACTACCAGGCTCACTAATTTCTTATCAAAACAGGCACTTTATTGTCACTGTCATTCACACTTAGGGTTTTTGCCAAGCATGGCTGTGCATACCTGTAATTCCAGCATTCAGGAGGCTGAGGCAGGAGGATCACTAAGAAAATCCTGAGCTGCAAAGCAAGGCCGTCTCAAAAGATGTGGAGGAGCCGGGCGTGGTGGCTCACGCCTGTAATCCTGGCACTCAGGAGGCAGAGGCAGGAGGATTGCTGAGTTTGAGGCTTGCCTGGGCTACATAGTGAGCTGAGGGCCAGCCTGAACTACAAAGCGAGACCCTGTCTCAAAAAAAAAGAAAAAGATGTGGAGGGGACTTAATTCACAGCACATCTGCTGTTGTATTCCTCATATGTGTTGTATGTACTTCATCTCAACTCCACAGCTCCAAGTAATTTGACGCCACACCCTATTTTGTCCAGATATATGAAGTGCCTCAGTGACTTTCTGGTCTCATCCATGGCAGAGCTATAAGCAACAGCTGGGCATAGTGGTGCACACCCACAATTCTAGCACTTCAGCACGTGAAGCAGGAGGGGCACCATGAGTTTAAGGCCAGCTTGGGCTACATGGTGAGTTCAAGGCCAGCATGAACTACATAGTGAGACCTTAAAAAAAAACAAAAAATGAAAAACTACAAGCAACACATTAAAGAAAAATATATTTTCATTCAAATCTAATAGTGTCTGTTCAAATTCTTCACAGAATTCTCAGAGCTCTAAATGTAGTCTTTGCCACCTGTATTTCCAGAAGCCCTTCCCTGTTTTGAAGCCCCCTTCCCTTGAACTCTAGTTACCTTCCTATGCCCTCCCTGATGATTGCAGGTGGAACCACATTTGGAGACTTCTGCTACCCCTTCATTCCATGGCCAGATTTCAGTCACTTCCATTCCAGGCCCACATCACTCCCCACACAAACAGTTCTGCCCTTAGCAGGGAGTAAAGAATTTCTGCTGAATCTGACTCTTCCCCAGGCCTTTTAAGCAGCTGATTATCAGGGCTTCCTGACAGCCTTGTGCAGGCCCTGCTGTGTGCTGCACTTTGACTTAGGTCTCCAACACCTGCCAAGGACTCCCTGCATTTCCTGTGGTTTTTGGAATTAGCTTCTCTATAGATGCCTCTTTAGAGCAGTGCTTCTGTTTACTCACAGGTTTAGGCAGATTGTTCACAATACCACCTCAGCAGATCACCCAGACAGATTTAGCTTCCCAGACGAACTGGAGGGGGTCTTTAATGCTTATCAAGTACAACTTCCTTTGAACTCCTCCAACTCTTAATGCCTTTCTTTGCCTGCTATTCAGTTGCCTTGATATGATAATAAGCAATCTTTTCATTAGCCTGGACCAAAGAAACCCCTCAAAATGGGGCGCAAACAAATTCAGGAGATTCAGAACAAATAAATAGGATGACAGGAACTTACTATATTTTATTCTATGGAAAGAAAGAAATAGTACTTTAAAGAGATTTTAGCTCATTCAAGCACTCATCAAGCCATATCTATAAGCTTAAAAAGAAAATCTAACACCCAGGTTTACAAGTTACAACATTCAAATGTACATTTCAACTTTATTTTCTAAATTCCTGTATCCAAGGAGAGTACTGATGAAATGGAACTTGAATGCATACAGCCTGCCATAGTAGGCAAACAAAATTCATTGAAAAAAATGAACTGTGCTTTTCAGTAAGTTTAAGTCTTCTTTGAAAAATGGTTCTGTGTGGATTGCTAAATGAATTATACTCTTTTGTAAGCCAGCCAGTGTTACAGCTAAAGGATTAAAATAAGATCACACAAAATAAAAAATTTTGTACTGAATTTTGACATGAGTATTTTAAAACCAAAACATCTTAAAAGCAAATGAATTCAGCTTCATATATAAGCACTGGTTTGGTTCAAAGCAATTACAGCATTTCATCTGGACTTTTGAAAATGTGACAATCACTTCTAACATTATATATAGAACTGCGTGTTAGAGATAGCCATTACTGGTTTCTATTCTACACAGTGAGCTAGATCATAATGTTTTCAGCTTTTTAGGGTTCATCTGTTCTGCCCCATCCTGTCCTACTTCCCCTGGAGCAATAATTAATATATCATCCACTCTGGCTTCTAGACATTAACACACAAAGTTAACGTACATGTAGTTATATTCATTGGAGCAAAGGTTTGTTATTGGTTCCCAAGACTTCTCCCAAGCAATAGCTTCATGCCCGCCAGGAGCTACGGAAACCTATATAAACTTCACCTTTTAGAAAGGGAAGTTTCCAACTGGTAGAACTGTGGCTCCCACAGGGTAGAGCAGGTGACTCACATGAGTCAGGATGCAGGCTGACTATGTCTGAGAGGGTGAACGATGGAGTAACTAGAACTCCAAGTTGTTGGCCAGAAAACAAATGGACAAAGGGAAGCCCGAGAATCAGCAAGTGGTGCAGAAATTAGGAAAAGCAGCCCTGGAGAGTAAACTAATATAACCATTAATGCTCAGAAGTGACGATACTTATCACATTATCCAACAGAACAGTTCCTAAGTTTCAGACTGAGTGGCATACATCCAAGACAGATCCAGAGACCTGCAATCTATGGAAACTCATCTTGGACTCTTAGCTCACAGAAAGCAGGCTGGTAATTGCATCCTGAACTTGAACAGGTTGATTCCTACTCAACTTAAAGTCTGATTTCACCCTAGAATTTAAACAAGATTCAATCTATACATAAAATTCAAAAGGTCCAACTTATGATCCAAATCCAAAATCAGTTGACAAAGTATTGGAAAAATTTCAGCTTGAGGAAGAAAGTCATTCAACAGGTACCCATGCTTAGAGATATCAATATTGGAATTACATAATAAAAATCTTAAAGCAGCTGTTATAAAATGCTCAAATAAGCAATTATAATCTTGCACAAATATTAACAGATATAAAAAAGCAAATGGAAATATTAAAGTCAAAAAATATTAAAGTCTACATATTGAGTAGACTTAGTAGAAGTGGGAGTCAATGACTTAAAGAGAGATCTATACAAATTATTCACTCCAAGCAACAGAGAAAATAGATTTGAAAGCAAAACAAGCCAAAAAGAAAAACCAAAACACCAAACAAAAATAATGAACAGAGCTCAGGGACCTCTGGGATAAGAATTATCTAACACTTCTATTATCAAGTTCCAAAAAAATGCTTATAATTTAAAAATAATGAAATAATGCACAATAACTTTCCAAATGGGGTCATATAAAGCAACAGATTCAAGAAGCTGAGAAAACCTCAAATAGGATACAATACTAAAAATCTGTACTATATCAAAGAATTCTAATCAAAATCTCTCCAGCTCTGTTGCAAATATGAACAAGGTCATTCATACATTTATACGGAAAACCAAACAAGTGGGCAACTAAAACAATTTTAAAATAAGTTAATCATACTGTTTTTAATATTTATCACAAAGCTAAAATAAGATAATGTGGTATTAGGGAGAAAGACAAAGATCAACATAACAGCAAAAGAATACAGAAGTACACAATTCAATGAAACAAGAATAGTCAGTTTAGCCGGGCGTGGTGGCTCACGCCTGTAATCCCAGCACTTGGGGGGCAGAGACAGGAGGATTGCTGAGTTCAAGGCTTGCCTGGGGTACATAGTGAGCTCAGGGCCAGCCTGAACTACAAAGCGAGACCCTATCTCAAAAAAAAAAAAAATTAAAGAATAGTCAGTTTATCAAATAGTGTTGAAACAACTGGATATCCATAGAACATAAATCTAATAACCTAAACTCAATCTAAACCTCACATAATTAAAATTGTATTACAGATAAGTATAAAATATACAGCTATAAAACTTCTAGTTGAGGGCCAGGGATTTAGCTCAGTGGTCTGCCTGGCAAGTGCAAGGTTTGATCCTAGGTATCACAAACCAGAAGGCCTAGCGTGGTGGCTCATGCTTGTAATCCCAGCACTCGGGAGGCAGAGGCAGGAGGATCACTGAGTTTGAGGTTAGCCTGAACTACAGAGTAAGACTCTGTCTCTTTTTTTTTAAAAACTAAAAAGAAAAAAAAATTTAGCTGAAAATATATGAAAGGATTGGGATATAACACAATGGTAAAGCACCTATCTAACATACATGAGGTCCTGGATTCAAGTCCTCACACCATAAAAATGCTAAGTAAATATTAAAGAGCTAAAAATCACTAAACAAATATAGGCTTCAAATATTTCTACTTTAACTGCCAAACATTGGGATTTCAGGATAGGAAACTGAAAACAGTACTGTTCAAACTTTTCCTACTGATGAATAATGTAATTTTTGCTTATATTGTATGTAGGATGCGGTTACAAAACTTTGCAAAAAATGCCTAGCTAAGATTTTAATTTCGAAAAACATTGGTGGCTTTTGTAACTTTGTCTTTAGTTTTCATCAGTTTTAACAGGTTTATGCCAGCTTGAACCACCAATGATACATGTATGACTGTCTCACTGGGTGTGGATCTAATTACTTTTATTGGTCTTCCTTCTAATAAAATTAATAAGAAGCCACTCAGTGAGACAGTCATGCATGTACCAGTGGTTGAGCCACCTGGCAGCAAGACATAAGAATTATGGCCCTGTCATGAACATGTTAGGTATGGTTTACTTTGTATTTACTCTGCTTGGATTCAGTGAGCTTACTCTATCTATACATGTTGATAGTTTCACCAGACTGAGGCAGTACTTATTACCCTTTATTCATATTTTTTGTCCTGTTTTCTTTTCTGGAAGCACTGTAATTACATATATGTCAAGCTGTTTGACATTGCCCCACAAGGCACTCAAGCTTTTTTCCTCTATATTTTCTTCAGATTCAGATTCTATCATCTGTACTCTAACATTATTTGCAATGATTTGATTCTTTTTTACTTCTGTTAAGTTTCCATTTGTCTCAAATATTTAACTATACTCATTTTAATAAAATGTGTAATAAAAACACCTTTCTGTTCACTTATGAACACAATTCTGACAGTTGCTTCAAAATCCTGATCTACAAATTCTAACATTTAGGTTGTATCAGGATCTATTACCTTTTATAAATCATAATGCCTTATCCCATAATATTTTATTTTTTCTGAGTACTGTTGACATGTTACAGAGACTAATTTTTACAAAGTTATATTATGGAGTGTTAACCTTCATTATAAATGGCTAGATTATTACAGGCTTAAAATATTGGCTATTCACCTGGATTTTATGGAGATTTCATTTTACATTATGCTAAAGGTTTTGTCCTCTGGAGTCTTGGGGCCAATGTTTTTTTTTTTTTTCGAGACAGGGTCTCGCTTTGTAGTTCAGGCTGGCCCTCAGCTCACTATGTAGCCCAGGCAGGCCTTGAACTCAGCAATCCTCCTGTCTCTGCCTCCCGAGTGCTGGGATGACAGACGTGAGCCACCACGCCCAGCAGAGGGGCCAATCTTTTATAAAATGTCCAATCTGGTATTTGATGGATAGTCCAAGTTGTTATAAAGCCCTTCTAACATGCCAAAATTCAAACTGGAAAATGTCTTCTCTTGGAATTTCTGTTCTGTTTTTTTAGCTTTCCACTTGGGGCTTCCACCAGGGCTCCTAGAGTCTTCCCTGTGCAGGCCAAGGGCATGTACCATGAGTTTAAGGAGGGACATACAGGTCTGGCATCTTCTTTGGCACCTTAATTTCTAAGATCTCTTACAGTTTTCCATTTTATCCTCTAAAACTTCAAGCCAGTATGACTGCAACTTTCTCTCAAGATCTAATCTTCACCAGAAATTTTGAAATGTCATGAGGGAAAAGTTGTGTTAGCATAGTCTTCAGCCTGCTTTTGGGGATGCCTAGTGTCTTTAGACACTGTTCAGAGTTTGTAACTGGAAAGGTTTATACATTACAAGCTATACCACAGTACCAAAGCCAGCAGTTCTTTTTAAGTAAATTGTTACATGTTTTATTTAATGTCTCAGAATAATAGTGAACCAACTGAAAAGTATGTAGTTCTTCCTTTTGTGCCCAGCAAACTGAAAATGAGTATTTCAAAATCCTTTATCCCAAAGGAAGTAAATATTGATAATAGAGGAGGTAGGGAATTTTTTTTCAATTTTCAACTAATTAACTTAGCAAAGAAGTCAAACTAATTAGGATACACAAATACTCAGATTTTGACCATCTGAACTAGCATGTAACAAAGCTATTTTTAATCCCAAACTGACAAAAAGTATTAAACTAAGGTCATGAAATATAATAAATAAATGTTATTTAAAACTCGTGAGATTACTCATATATAGATATATGGCAATTATATAGATATATAGCACATTAACTGAATTAAGTGACACGACAAGTCTTGATCAATCTACTGTTGCCTTCAATCCAAAATTTTACAGTTTTTATTTGTAGTCAACAACCTTCTGGTGAATGTCTGCTTGAATAAATGAAAAGATACTATTTAAAAATGAAATAGCAACTGTACATGGCTGGCTGAACACATATAATTAAATAATTATACAACATCTAAAATACAGTAGACTATGAGTCACATGAGTAGGATGTCAGTAAGACAGTCAATTCAGAACAGTGTCACTTTGAATCCCAGGTGGGGTAAAGTGGAAATGTATTCTTCTCATTTCTGCATCTAAATCCTAGTACAAACTCTGTAGAGAAACTCACCTTATAGTTAGGACAGCTGACTTTTTATGGAAGAAGAAAGTTATAAAAACAATCTATGATTCATCAAGAATTTTTCATTTGCTTTTGTCGCCATTGCTACATTTGTTAGCCTTTAGGATTCAAGTCATTGACATTCAAGTTAACTCTAAGTTATACTCTATACCAACCACCTTAAACTAATTGGTTTCATACATAAAAATTGCTTTTAAATGAGTCCATCTGTGGACATCAACCCACATATTTTCCCCTTGCTCTGCTATATGCATGTATATCCCAAAAAGCTGTCAAAACAACATTACTGATGATATCGTGAGGAAAAACTCACTGTCACAAGAAACCAAGCATTATTGAGGCAACTCTTTTCTTTTCGGTTACTTTTTACTACTTTTAGACAAAGAAAGAAGGCCTGTTTCACATGTCATACAAATATACGTGCATCCATATCTGACTGAATTAATGTGCATCCACAGAAGGTGTCCGTGCTCAGAATCCATCAGTGCTGCTCTGGTATGGAGAACAGACCTAGCATCTCCATCTCCAGTGGATGCATGCTGCCTCCTGTGACAATCAAGGAATGCAATGGTCCGCCCAAGTCCACAGTGCACATCTGCTGTAAAGTGCCTGCTGTAATTTTCTGGTCTTCAGCTCCAACCCTGGCTAAACCAACACAGAGTGTCTCCTCAGTGATTGCTATTTTTTTAAAAAAAGAAAAAGATTACAACCTTCAATTCAGCAAATGCAGTATCTGTTTGACATTCAAAAACATTAATACCACAAATTTATTTTTGAAAGTCCTAAATAGGTTTGCTTTCCTTTGCTTTTCGTTTCTTTTCTTTTCGAGACAGGATTTTGCTTTGTAGTTTAGGCTGGTCTTGAACTCACTATGAAGTCAAAGCTGGCCTCAAACTCAAGGAGATCCTCTTGCCTCAGCCTCTTCTTCAGTGCTGGACTTATAGATGCATGACACTACACCTGGCAAAAGTCTCAAACATCTTTACATTCTTTAGTTACTCACTAAGACCAATTACTTTATCCTATGAAATTGCAAAGGGTTACATCAATCTAGGTTTTTAAGGACCTGATAAACAATAGCTAATTCATATTCCTTATACTTGCACAGTAGTTGTCTTATGACATACTCATATATTTTTCATAAATTCTTGAAGCTGGGTATGATGGAGCATGCTTGTAATTTTAGCACTCAAGAGGTTGAGACAGGAGGATCACCATGAGTTCAAGTCATTCTGAATTGCATAGTGAAACCCTACCTCAGAAGCCCTAAATAAGGGCCCGAGATTTAGCTCAATGGTTCCGGAGCCTGCCTGGCAAGCACAAAGTCCCTAGTTCTATCCTAGGTGACCACACAGAACAATGCTGTGTGTGGTCACTCATGCCCACCAGCAATCAATACCCCATACCACAATGCCAGGCATGGTGGCTCACGTCTGTAATCCCAGCACTTGGAAGGTAGAGGCAAGAGGATTGCTGGGTTCTAGGCTTGCCTGGGCTACATAGTAAGTTCAGAGTCAGCCTGAACTACAAAAACAAAAAAGTAAATAAATAAAATTTTGAGAAATGTTCAGATTGACCAATATAGTCATGAAAATTCATAGGAGTATGGAGTAAATACATGGACTTGAGTTTATGCTTACCTACATAATTAGCCATGTTAAACTTTTGTTTTCCCATTTAAAAAATATAATACTATCTCTCTGAAGTGAACCCCCTGGAAAAGGTCTCAGAAAATGGGTCCAACACTGTCTGGTAAGCTACAGAGCTCTTAACAAAAACAGTCATTTTGACATTACTTACGCTTTTAATTTCAGAAGTCAATTCATTCTGGTTCTATAGCTGAAAGGCTGATCTTTTAACTGGTTTTATTGTTTTCTTTTCTAAAATTTATTTGAAAAAGCAAAAAATGAAGAATGAAGGAAAAACTGGCTCTGTGGAGTGAGTTTGGGCCAACTAAAGAGTTTGAAAAAGCAAGATAAAAGAACACCGTGGAGAAAGCAGGTGGGGATTCCTGAGGAAAGCTATGAAAGCCAGTTTTACTGTTTAGTTGACAAAATAGTCCCAGTGGAAGAGTGATCAACATGGGGGAATAAGCTGCTCAGTAAATTAAAGCAAGAGAAACACAAGTTCCACGCCAGCCTGGCAACTTGGTGATTCTCTATCTTAAAACAGAAAATAAAAGAGTGGGGATATAGCCCAATGACATAGCAACACTGAGTTCAACCGCAGGATTGATAATCTATACAAGAAAAAGAGACATGCAAGAAACTTTTCACAAGGCTATGAACACAGAAAATCCTTGCGGACTACATGTTTCACAAATGTAACAAGATCTACTGATGAGAATAAAATATGCATTGATCACTCACAAATCTCTTTCTTTTTTTAGTTTTTTGAGATAGGGGCTTGCTTTGTAGTTCACTATGAGCCCAGGCTAGCCTGGAACTCACAGGAATTCTCCTGTCTTTTCCTCCAAATTTACAGTGAGCCACCACACCCAGTACTCACAAATCTCTTCATGTATCTTTGCTCTATGAGGATAAAGGTCGTCAGGATTATCTAACAGGCTGTGAGAGGTTTAAAAACTTCTCAATAGCTTACTGAGATTATACATTTTATTATGCTTATAAAATCTTTTAGGAATGTAAGGACAAATTCACCTGGTTTTACCCAGAAGATAAATACACACACACACACACACACATATGTATGTATGTATGTATGTTTGTTTGTTTTTTGAGAGAGGGTCTTGCTTTGTAGTTCAGGCTGGCCCTGAACTCACTATGTAGCCCAGGCAAGCCTGGAACTCAGCAATCCTCCTGCCTCTGCTTCCCCAGTGCTGGGATTACAGGTGTGTGTCACCACGCATGGCACTGTGATATGTGGTACTGATTGTTGGTGAGCGTGAGTCACCATGCCTGGTACTGTTGTATGTGGTTACCAGGGATGGAACCAGGGACCTTGTGCTTGCTAGGCAGGTGCCAAAACCATTGAGCTAAATCTCTGGCCGAGAATAAATATATTTTTGCAGGACAGATTTCACTACTGATTAGTGCTAAAATGGAAGTTCTCTATTTTATCAAAATATTTACACATTAACATTTATTTCAAATGTGAATCTACTTTATTGGTAAAATAGCTTTATTTTCTAGAACTGTGTTAATTTTACTACAAGAAAACTCCATTAGTTTTCTTTCTGTACAGCTTGGCAATCCGTGGGATTTAAGTTAAAATTGGAAAAAAGTGAAAATAAAATAGTACAAAGCAAAACCACTGAGTGTTCCTTCAATGGTGCTATGTGTTTGTGTGTGTAGGTCATATATTAAATCATACACCCTTCTCAGTGTAGCAGTGAGGGAATAATATAAGAGCCCTCACAGGGTTATAAGTACCTGGTTCTTCTCCTCCTTCTCTTCGATTCCGAACAATTTCCAGAAGCTGCTGGGCTGCTTGGTTTACACTCATGTACCGAGGTGGTTCATAGATCTTCCTTCCTCTAAACATATAAAACTAGATACTGTCATTCATAGTCATGAAACTATACCACACACTCTTAATGTAGTTACTCCCTCAGGTGCATTCAAGCAACACAGCTTATGCTCAGTCTGAGATTTTCACAATGCGGCCCCCATCCATCAGAATATATGAGTATAGTGATAGGTAACTTTCTTAAACTTTTTATATTACTCTACTGTAACTGTCCTCTAATACCACAGAAATCATGGTAAAAATTAAAAATTCAACAACTAAGGATAGATGTCTATATTAAAGTTAATGTTTATTCAAAGTGAAGCCTTAGGCAAAATTAATTTTAGGCAAGTAGCACACTGGTGTATGCCCTAGCTTAATTAGGTTCTAGTGTTATTCTTTTTTTTTTTTGTGATGGCTGAGATTAAACACAGGGACAGGTATATTTTAGCATCTTTTATTACAATTTTTACTTATTTCTTTTTTCATTTCTGCCTCTAAAAAAGGGAAAATAAAGCAGTAAAGATCTATGAAGTCTTGGACAATAATATATGTTACAGATGAATGCCTCAAAAACCCACCTATTTCCCCAATGATCGTATCAATAAAAAATATAAGCTTTTGCAAGTTAATAAAAACACTCTATTTACTGGAAATTCTATGAGCCACAACACAATTTCACATTTTCTAGTAAACACATTAAAAGGTTTCAGAAAGACAAAATTTATTCTATTAATACACTTTGTTTAAGCTGATACGTCAAACACATTATTAAATATTATTGCTCACACAAAAATTAACAAAGGCAGCATGGCAGAGGAGCATGGCATGACTCAGGTCAAGGTGTCCCTCTGCCATACTCCTCTGCCACTCTAGCCAACTGTGGACTGAAGTCTGTGCAACTGTAAGCTGAAATAAACTTCTCTAACTGTGAACTTACTTTCTCATTGTCTCAGCAGTAAGAAAGTAACTAAAACAGGTAGATATATAATATTGTTGTCAGTTTTGAATCTATGAAAGCTACTTTATCACATTGCTTATCATTTTAGAAATGTTTAATGTGAACTATTAATAAAAGCTAAGTTTTCAACAATTTTTACAATTCATTTTATTTCAGTAGAATTCACTGCCTTTCTCAAGGAGTTAAAAATAGATGGAAGCATTCTCAGAATAAAAACTTACTTGATTAGATTTTCCATAGACTGCTCCTTTACTTTGATGTCTGCAGGAAGTAAAAAATAATTCTTGTAATTTAACTAATCCCTTATATTTCAGTTAAGAGTCATCAAAATTGCTGGAAAATATTCTTCCCAAGCTCCCAAAACACTGATCTAAGAGATTATACAGTCTTTCTACACTTATTATATCTAGTCACTGTCTTCTGGAAATTAGAGAATGAAAGCTTGTGGTTGTATAAAGGACACTAGTTAAAAAAAACAAACAAACATGAACTTGGCTCTGATACCATCCTGCAGGGATCTAACTTCCTGCTAGCAAAGAAGACAAAGAAAAAAATAAGATAAATATTGGCGTATACACTCCCAACAGCTAACCACATTTGTTATTGCTACTAGCTATTTTGAAATCTGAGGCAACACATACAGTATGCTTAAATTTTATGAGTGCAGGAGTGATCTCTAAGGATATATATACCAAACTGGCAACAGTCAATATTCAGTCAGGAAAGATGATAAAGAAGCCTTTCACAAACTCAAATGAAGTTTGGCATACTGCTGTTTTTATCCACTTTTCTGGAATCAGAATATAAAAGCTTCAATGGACATAATAGGTTTTGAAAAGAAACTTCTGCTTTCTGATGGGAGGTAAGACAAACCATAATTTTGAGGAAATTCTTTATTACCAAGTGCTCATACTTTAACAAGGTTTTCAGTGCACTGCTCTGTGTCGGACACTGTGCCTGGAACTGGACTACCATAGGGAAGTCCTCTGTACTCTCCAAGCTTAATGGCCTGTGCATTGCAAGTACTTGATTCTTTACCCTTTTTAATCACTGATGCCCGGCGAATTATTTGATAAAAGGTAAAAATGCAGAATCACTGTACGTCCTCACAGGAACTCTGTATAGAACAGTAAGAGCAACAGCTGCTTCCTGTCTGACATGCCAAAACAAATGCCTCAGTTTGTTTTTCAAAAATAAATACAGAACAACTGAGGAGTCTCTGATAGACATCTACGACTTTCTTAAGTGATTAAAATTTTTATTATAAAGGATAGTAAAGAGTTTACTTAGGATGTATAGCATGTACTCACACAATATAGTTTTAAGTGTACCTACAGTGTTGAAATATTTTCAAGTTTGAAATATCACTAATAATTGAACATTTCTACTTGCTTGCACATAGATGAAAATGAAAAACAAACATGTCTTCTAAACTTCAATTAATGGTACATGTCAACTTTTAGATTTCCTTTAAATGATAAGTCCAAACTATTTGTTCATTTACCCTGATTTTCTGAGAAACTATTTTGACAGTGAGATCTTTCACGTTTGCTTTTACTTTTTTAATGATGTGTTTTATAGAATATGATTTTTTTCCTCCCCAGCAGTGGGGATTTAACCAGGCACCTTCATGCTGATATATATTTCTAGGAATTTTTATTTTTTATTTTGAGACAGGGTCTCACTAAGCCACTGAGTTGCACAGGCTGGGCTTAAACTTGCAATCCTTTTGCCTCAGCTTCCCAGAGTACTTCTATTACAGGTATAAACCACCACACCCAAGTAAGAATCTGGTCTTTATAATGAAAAGAGTTGAGAGAATTTTTCCAGGCAACTGCTTTCTAGTTGAACATAAGATTACATTAGTGAATTAGTCTTAAACTACAAGAGTTTTAGTACTTTGCCCCTGAACTCCCACAGGCCACACTTTCTCTCTGTGCCTACTTGCTAGATTGAAAGCTTCTCCTCCTGTTCATCTTAGTACCAGGTCCTGACATAATATAAAGTATCCAGTAGATACCCCATTAGTGTCTAAAAATTTAGCACAGACTCTCCTATTGTCCACTCACCAGCTCGTCTTAAACTATCTACCCTACAAGAAATATAAACTGCAATTCCTTCATAAAGTGTCTGGTTTTGGTTCATGGAAATATTTATACATCTAATGTTATCTTTTACTCACCTCTAGTTCTATCACATAGATTGGTCTTATCTCTTTAAATAAATTTTAGATTTCCTGTGGTTTCTTACCATGGAATAAAGTTTACTCTTCCTCATCCCTGGGAGCTTTGGCCCACAGCAAATACTCAATAAATTCTTACTAATGTAAGTGATGAGAAAGCCAGATGATTAAATGATGAGATCTATGGATAGAGGGCTTAGAATCATGACATACTATACTTCATACCTTGTTCCTGCTTTTGTTAATGGAGCAAGAAAGACATATTGTTTAACTTTGTTTGTCTCTTCCTAGGAAAGCTAAGAGACAGCTCTTAAAGGACTCAAAAGCTGAAGTTCATGTTTGTCCTTCCTGTCCTTCCATACAACAGAACTTAACTGTTCTTTTAAATGTCCATGTGCATAAAGCATTAGTTCAAAACCAAATTTCAAAACTTCCTTAGTATCTCAAAGGAAAGTAATTCTATACTGGGCATAGAGTAAGCACTCCATAAGTATTTGAAAACTAACTTTCTTCTTGCTTTTCCAAGCTTTCCAAATGATAAATAGTGCTTAGTCTGCTTTCCCTGTTTTTAATAGATATGTACAATATCAGATAACCCACTTCTTATAGTGTTCTCTGACTATTCTGTCTTAAAAACTATCAGTTTTGTAGTAAAACACACATTTTCTCTAGTTACTGAGTTCCAATAGTCCCTATTTTTCACCCCTCAATGAAATATACTCTACTTCATTAACAAAAATCCTTTTAACAGCTGTCCTTCCACCATTACTCACTCTGTTTTGAACTTCAACTCACTGTTTGCTTTAATTGGAATTAAGCCTGTCCTGTTAAGACAGATATATCTAATGGTGTGAGCCACTCTAATTAATAAGTACTTCATGGTATTATTGCTAGCAAGGACTACAAAAAAGACCAGCCTCTTTTCACGTGGAAAATTAGAGGTCCAAACTATAAAACTAATTAAGTAATTACTAGTGAAGCAGTAGAATACATTTACAATAAATTAAGAAAACATGTTAGTTAATTGTAGGGTAAACAAACAAACAAAACAAAAAGACCCCAAGAACTAGAATTTTTAATGTGAACAGAGTGAAAGGAATCTATCATTCTTATACAAATGAAGCTAGCAGGTTTAGAGGTTTCTTGTGCCAATGTGTATAAAGACCAAGTATGAGAAAAATTTTAAAAACTTTAACCAGTTAATTTCTATATTTATCAAAGAGCTATATTGCCAGACTTCTGGAAAAAAGAAATCATAAGCAAAGTTCAGCTTGTATGAAGAAAGGAAGAAATCAACTGAGCTAGTTAAATGTGAGTTTATCTTGGTTGTAACCTTAACTGGCCTAGAAGATAGCTAGGAGATCAGTAAAGTATGCTCATTTCCTGGGTGGGCATCGCGTTGTCACCCTGGACAGTATAAGGGGTCCTTGTCCTCTTCCTCTTTCACTGTCTAATGTGTTCTGCTTCCTGCCTGCCATGAGTCAAGCGACTTTCCTCCACCATGCCTGTCTGCCTTGGAGTCGGCTAACCTGAACTAAACCTCTGAGACAATGACCCAAAATCAATTTTTTTTTTTTTTTTTTTGAGACAGGGTCTTGCTTTGTAGTTCAGGCTGGCTCTGAGCTCACTATGTAACCTAGGCAAGCCTCAAACCCAGCAATCCTCCTGTCTCTGCCTCCTGAGTGCTGGGATTATAGGCGTGAGCCACCATGCCCGGCAATGTGGTATGTGGTATTGGTTGTTGGTGGGAGTGCGTCTCCACACCCAGCATTGTATGTGGTTACCGGGGATCGAACTCAGGACCTTGTGCTTGCGAGGCAGGCGCTGGAACCACTGAGCTAACCCTCCAGCCCTCAGACATTTTTTTTTTAATGTTACAGGTGTCAGGTATTTTATTCCAGCAATAGGAAAACTGATCAATATAGAAAATAACTCAGATGAGTGGTAAGACTGTGAAAAAAATAGGGTAATAGGAAAGAGAGTCAATGACCTAACAGGCTGCAGTACATAAGAGTAGATAAAATTTCACTCTACATCAGAAGTTGGTAAGCTTACTTAGAGCAACACATAATAAGTATCTTATATTCTGAGCACCAAAAAGTCTATCTTGTAAGTATTCTTCACTGCCACAGACAATACATAAAAGAACATGGCAATGTTCCGACAAAACCTTCTTTACAAAACAAATAGGCACTGATACATGGGCACTAGTTAGCTGAGTTATGTGCCAGATGCTAATTTCCTAATTATACTCCATAAGAAAGGCCAACCACTAATAAACATGATTTATCATCTTTTCTATTATGATATAATGAGGGGCCAGGATGTAATTCTGGGTTACTGTAGGGGCACAATCATGAGTTCATCCTCTACCTTGATCCTGTGAAATGTAGCAGATATTCCTTAGGCTGCTTGAGTTATAGGAAAACTAAAATAGTACCATCCAAAGTGTGTTCTCAGGACTGATGTCTGAGTATTTTTTATGATCAGTAAACAACCGTAACTCCAGAAGTGAAAATAAATACTTACAAACATGTATAGTATTCTAACACTAATACAGAAGAACAGAAATTTTAAAACCATTTTTAAATACACCAACCTTGGATCTTTACCACAGTAATTCAAATAGTAATGTTCTAAACAAACCTTTAAGGCAGGGAAAATTATTTCATATTCTACAAATATGAAGACAAAGACTAAGGTATGTCCTATAGCATTCTCTAGCTAGTAAGGAGAACTGAGATTTTACCTTCTGGTTCCAGCACTAAGTATTATTTCAGAGTTAATAAAGTTGCCAGTTAGTTATATTTACCAATCAACTGAAGATTAAGTATCTATCACTGGTACTCCTTTCTGCCACATATGCTATTAGAATACATAAAAAGGTGGATCAGTACAATTTCAGGGCTGCTAGAAGGCAAAGCCTTTGTTCTTTTGAAACTCAGTGCCATGATTTTGCTATCCAGAGACAGTAGTTCTAGCTCTTCACACCAAACAGCAGGATTCGGGGAGTGACCATACAGTGAAAAGAGCTGTCAATAACAGGTTATCTGATTCTATCAGATCTGCCAAGAATTAGCTGAGATGTAATGGGAAAATTATTTGGCATTTTTAGCCTCAAGTTCATCGGCTTCACAGATGGAGATGATCACTAGAGTCTCTTTCAGACGCCTCACTCAGTAATTCTGACAGCAACAATGCTGCACTATTTACAGAACATCCTAGAACAGGGATGGAGAACCATTTAGGGATTTCAGTGTTAACAAATAGGCCATTGTGGCACACATGCCATAGCTTTGCCACCAGTGTGCTAGAAAATGCAAGGTGGAAAAAGGTGAGAAGATATGCTTAATATAGGTCTGCCGAACTACAATGTACTGACAAAAGGGCTTCTGGAGAGGTGAGTAAGGTGCAGAATGTCAGAGAAAATGTGCAGGTCACAAATGGAAGCAGCATGGACTGTGACACAAATAGATGTCATACTTAGAGCCAGTCTCCCTGAGTACAGGAAAGATGTAACAGGCACAGAATGGCTAGATTGTGTCTCTTTATGTCTAGCTAGTTACCCACAAAACAATTTGTAACTAACACAACATTTAAAAAGAGAAAATGTCTTACCATTCCATTGCAAGTTTAAGGAGACTCTAAAATTCTTACCTAGTAAGCATAAAGTATGCATGCCATTTTGTCTGTTCTTTTCTACTTTGTCAAAGAAGCTCTCAGGTCTCCAAGTGTCTGTCCAAAAAACAATAGAAACTGTCTCTCCAAAGTTATACAGCTAGGAAAAAATAGGACATTAATTAATGATAAAACAACTCATTACTATTTCCCAGATATAGAATATAAACCCATTATAACTATAATAAAAAGCTACCTGAAAAGGCCAGGGATCCAATCTATAACAAATAATAGTTACAAATTCACAAGAACTAGTGTCTATATGATTCCCTTTCAGCAGTAAGTTTCTAGTACTTCTTCATTTGGTATAGGACCATGTAACAAATTTATAGTTTAGCTGTAGAGCTATTAAAACCATTGACATACAGAGATTATAGGGGAAAAAAAGAATGTTGAGCTCTCAGAGGCTTCACAAGATTAATATTACTCTTTAAATGTTGTAGATAAGATCACTACGGCTTAGAAAGATCAAATCACATACCTAAATAATAATAAAAAACAAACAGTTTGAGGGAATTTTCTTTTTTATATAACCTCAGTAAAGTTCATAAAATACAAATTCCAGCCAAAATCTGTACATCCATAATTTAGCAAGATTCTATTAGTTCTTGCACAAAAATGGTCAAGGATGAAGGTATTTTCCCAAATTTCCTCTCTGCTCACTGGCCCACCTTACTTCACCAACACTATAACCCAGAAGCTTGCTTCTCTATTCCAGGCTGGCTATGCCAGTTCTGTAAGTGAGAAATCTAAACTAATGCTAAGAAATCAGTTTCTTCTTTTTTTAATTCTGGCTCTGCCACTTGTTAGTTGTGTGACATTAGTCTACAAGACTTGATCCAAATACATAGTATTTTAAAAAAAATATTACAGTTAGGGTCGGAGATTTAGCTTAGTGGTGCTGGCACCTGCCTTGCAAGCCCAAGGTCCTGAGTTCGATCCCGGTAACCATACAATGTTGGGCGTGGTGACTCATGCCCATCAGCCATCAATACCACATACCACAGTGTCGGGCATGGTGGCTCATGCCTGTAATCCCAGTAGAGACAGGAGGATTGCTGAGTTCAAGGCTTGCCTGGGCTACATAGTGAGCTCAGGGCCAGCCTGAGCTACAAAGTGAGACCTTGTCTCAAAAACAAAAAAAAAAATATTTCAGTTAAAGGCACATTACCATTAATCCTCCAAGATTTTCCCCTCCTTTAGAGCACAATTACTCCATCACATTTGTCACTCTTTGAAGCAGTTCTGGACATCTTCTTTCATGTTTTTATAAGATGTGATAAAAAATATGGTGACTGGTGCCACCACGTGCCATCCACAGAAAAGCAGCTCATAAAAATATTCCAGCATGTCTTCATACACCTTAATCACTGCATCTGGCTCCATGTAATTTCTGGCTCTTCCCCAAAGTCAAAATGACCATGAAAGGTAAATTTTTTTTTTTGAGACAGGGTCTGGCTTTGTAGTTCAGCCTGGCCCTCAGCTCACTATGTAGCCCAGGCAAGCCTGGAACTCAGCAATCATCCTGTCTCTGCCTCCCAAGTGCTGGGATTACAGGCGTGAGCCACCACGCCAGCCACTGTGGTATGTTTTATTAATTGCTGGTGGGTGTGAGTCACCATGCCCAGCATTGTATGTGGTTACCAGGATCAAACTCAGGGCCTTGCGCTGGCGAGGCAGGAGCCGGAACCATTGAGCTAAATCTCTGGCCCAAGGTAAATATTTTGAATCAATTCAGAACATCTATAAATATGAAGAACATCTATAAATATGGACATCATGGCACCCACAACAGCACAACTAAAGACCCAGAATTGCTTTAGAATGTGGCAAAAATGATGGGAGAAGTGCGTTCAAAGCAAGAGGAACGATTCTGAGGGGTACTAATGGCAATGTGTCATTTACTGCATAGTTTTCTAAATTTAAATATTCAGTGCATTTCTGATCACATCTTATAAGTCACTAGAGATAGTGATAAGATACTGTTTTTCTGACATCTAAAAGTTTTGAGGATCAAATTACATTAAAAAGTCAAATGGTGGGCCAGAGATTTAGCTCAGTGATTCCCACGTCCGCCTTGCAATCGCAAGGTCCCTAGTTCCATCCCCGGTAACCACATACAATGCCGGGCGTGGAGACTCACGCCCACCAGCCATCAATACCACATACCACAGTGCTGGGCATGGTGGCTCACGCCCGTAATCCCAGCACTCAGGAGGCAAAGGCAGGAGGATTGCTGAGTTCGAGGCTTGCCTGGGCTCCATAGAGAGCTGTCTCAAAAAAAAAAATTCAAATGGTGGAGTAATGTCCTAATTATAGTTCACATATAGGTAATGTGCAAGGGAGACCTATTTTAAAATACAAGGTACAAATAATATGAAAGTTGGTATATAAACATTTAATTACTGGGCTGGGAATGTGCTCAGTGGAGAGTGTTCGCCTTGCCCGTGTGAACCCATAGGTTTGACCCCCGAGGCACCACAAATGAAGAAGTAAATTAAGCAAATAAATATTTAATTCTTAATTTAATTGGAAGTCTTTATAGTAGAACTAGAAAACTGTAGACAATGAAAATCACACTTAGTCCTTCGTTACAGATTAAACATGGGCCTGAAATAGCTACAGGATATCAGGAAGTCACTTAACTTTTTAAGATTTGTGTTTGTAATTCGAAAATGAAGAAACTGGTCAAGGCAGAGTTTAGTCATCCTTTATTTCCAGTAAGTAGCTTAAGGCTTCTCAGGTCAGCCTCAGGGTATGCAGCAAGAGGTGATAGGGAAGCAGATAGAAGGAAACAAGAGAAAGTGGGCAGAGCAGGACTTTTCATCCCATATCCCCTGGAAGCTTGATAGGGCTCAGGTTTTTTTTTTTATCTTGAGGTCTTGAAAATGATAGTGATACTCTTAATGGTGATTTTGAATTCAAAAGGGAAGGTTCATTACATTTCTTCACTGGCCCCAGCCTCCATCTCATCTATCAAGAGGCTTTATGCCTAAAGTCACTTGAAAGCTACTCGCTCTGAAAAGTCATGTTATGCAGCAGCAGTCCTGTTCACACAGCAGTGGACAATACCCATAGAACTCCAAGTATTCAGTTATGTATCTCTTATCACATGTAAGAATATTTTTTTTGTGAAAAATATATTTTGAGTTCCAATGTGGCAGTGTGTGCCATGTGCCATGCTAGACACCAGTTTAAAGTAACAGGCTGAATAGAGCTCTCTCTGTTATGGAATACCCAGGTACCTGATCCAGCAGGCAAAGGCTCCAGAATTGTGGCACTGTTTCTTACTAGCTGATTGTGGACAGGTCAAGTAACCTGCCTGAGCCTTGGGAGAAATTCTCCTGCAAATGAATATAGTAACTATAAACTTCATAAATATATTTTTAAGGATTATATAACAAAAAATCTGTATAGTGCCTATTAGTGCCATGGAGGTTGTAAAGACTGACAAGTATGTGATGATTTAATAGTGATTTTTATAATGGTGATATAAAGATATGCTAACATGTTGTGCCCTGATATAACCCAACTGCTTTCCTTATTGGAATGATCTAGAATTTTTCACCTCTCTGATCAAATTCTGAAATATTAAGATTGTATTATTTCATAAATACTCCATGGAAAACCATTAAAATTATGTAAGCAATTACATATAAATACTTTAAATGGGTCTGAAATATTTTAACAGTCATGGAAACAATCATGCAATAAAATACCTAAGCTAATCATTCAAAAAGAAAGTGGCCAATCCTTTAAAAAAGAATAGGGACACAAGTCACATTGGTAGACTAACCGAAGCATTCTGTGTAAAAGAATTATCTAATCTAGATGATTAAAGAAAACCTCATGTAAGCACTGCTTTCTAGGACCCTGATTTATAAACCATAACCCCTCCTGTGGCTGTGGTACAAACTGCTTCACTGAATCTTGGAACATTATGCAAACACTTTCACCATGTAGATGTCAATACAGAAGTTCAAATAACAGAAGGACCAGCTCTTTGTGTTTCACAATCAAACTGCTTACTGATAATCTATTAAAAGCAACATGAGGAAAAGCGTAGTGAGGAGAACTGAGGTTGCAAAAGCCTTAATACTGAGTCGCCTTCTAATGCAAGGCTTTGTGTTATGACCATTTTCCTCAGAACATTATGGTTGAAATTCAAAGATCACAAAATCAGCTGTTTCCTAAGAAACAGCAGGCAGAGACAGGCCTTTTTAATTTTAACTTGTAGAAACTTAGAAAGTTTATCCAACTTCACATTTGTCTTATGTATTAAAAAAACCCACTAAATTCAAAACCATCTAGTTATTACATATAAAGACATTAGCCAGTTAGAACGAGAAGATACACCAGAAAAACAACTTCTAATACATTGTAAATAATGGAAAGAATAACTATGATTTAAAAAAAAAAGAAATGCCGGGCGTGGTGGCTCACGCCTGTAATCCCAGCACTCGGGAGGCAGAGGCAGGAGGATTGCTGAGTTCGAAGCTTGCCTGGGCTACATAGTGAGCTCAGAGCCAGCCTGAAGTACAAAGCGAGACCCTGTCTCAAAAAAAAAAAAAAAAAAAAAAAAAAGAAAAAGAAAGCCTATGTATATAGGGGTACGGGATTGTATGGTAGGTAGGGATATGGGTAAAAATGAGAATTAACTCGTGTAATATACTGGTACAAATTTCCCAATGTTCAGTGTGATCATGAGCTATATATAAAATGTACCAACAAAGAACTCAATTAAAAATAATAATAATTATTATGAAATTATGAGAGGGCTGGAGAGTTAGCTCAGTGGTTCTGGCACCTGCCTAGCAAGTGCAAGGTCCTTGGTTCGATCCCTAGTAACCACATACAACAATACTGAGCATGGTGACTCAAGCCCACCAGCAATCAGTACTACACATCACAGTGCTAGGCTTGGTGGCTCTCACCTGTAATCCCAGCATTTGGGAGGCAGAGGCAGGACTGCTGAGCTCAAGGCTTGCCTGGGCTATGTAGCGAGCTCAAGACCAGCCTGAACTACAAAGCAAGACCCTGTCTCAAAAAAAAAAAAAAAAAAATTGTAAGAGTGAGCATTTCTTCCACTTAAACTATCTCAAATTGACTTCTGAAAACACAGGATATGACCTACATTTAATTAAAGGGTAGTTAAGATTTATTGCTGAGAAGTTATGCATAGGGCAAGAGTAATAAAATATGAACTAAGTAACAGGATGGCATTAATCAGTTATCTAGAAATAGCTAATCTATCTGACTTGCCTCTAATCTGTACCTCTAATTCATTATATTTTACAAAGTACCAATTTCTGTTAACCCCAGGCATATAATTTCTATGGAAGCTGACCACTCATTTCACTCCCTGCTACCTTGCTTGCCTGAGTGACCTTAATAGCATAATAGTTTCCTAACTTAACTCACTGCCACTAATATTTACTTTTTTCAGATGCTTTGTAAATCTCCACTTTATAATTAGTCTTTAATGCTTTTGTTATTTTGAATTATATAAAAATATGTTTATGGTTTTTAAGCTTAAAAGCTGCTAAAGGAAATATTTATATGAAAAAATTATAAAATTTAACTTTTAAAGAAATCTAGGGTTCACATGTATTTCATACATATGTGCATCTTAAATCAATTAAATCTGTGAGAGGTGAGGGAAAGCCAAGCCAACAGAACTATACAAACATGCACCACAAAACCACATAATCGAGAGTGACTGGTTTTATCTTCTATATAGACTATAAGTCTTGCAGTTGTTTTGCTGTTGCTTTTATCCCCACGTAAATTCTGCTTAACACAGATGTAACACTGACTTTTGTGGATGCTAAGAAAGACTATAAATATGGCTACACACTAAGAACATTGGCTTAATGTTAACTATATACAAGTTTATACAAGTGCTACAAATTTTAGTTGTCACACATAAATGAGAGAATTATATGAAAAAATGTACAATTTGAAAGATGATTCCAAAGAAAACATGTGATGGGGGGAAGGGCATAAATAAGCAGTTCGACTTAGGGTAGGTACATTTGTTCTATAGAGATTATATGCGTGGCACTGTGATAAAGACCAAGGGAAGATATATAAATGAACAAGTAAGTTTATAAGAGTAAAAACATAAATGCATACATGTAACTAAGCATTCTGTATAGGATAGCATGTCTGAGTAGAAGAACAATACAATCGATATAATTTAAAAAGAAAACTGTGAAGTAGAAAAGAATGTTGCTACCAGTACTATTAAAATAATGATCAGATAAGTGGAAATGGAAAGAAAGGAAAAACATTTTCAGTATGCCAATAACTTAGCAGGTAGTCAAAAGCAGTTCTCATATAATTAGAAGAAATATGAGTGCTCAGGTACATATCGAATATAGAACCACATAGATCTCTGATATCTTTATTACCTGGGTTAGTGTTATTTGTACTAAACCAAGTTTCAACCCTACAATGAACTGAGGACAATAAAGAGACAAAGCAATGCTTTTTGAAACTAACAGTAAGAACCAATGTATGGCTCATCCCCCTGAAGCCTATGCAGTCATGCAGGGGCTCTTTGGAAGAGGCTGGATATAAAGTGTGCAGTGCTGGGATTAGGGATGTGATGCTGGGAAACTCATTTTCCAGTCTTGCTGAGGAGCTATCTTTCTCCAATAAATTCTTCCTACTCTTTAAAAAAATGTTTTTAAAGGATGTGATGCTGCATTTGATTCATGATGTGATGCTAGTGTTAACACATGTTAATATGTGCTGCTCTGCCTTGGAGCCAGTAGATTAGGATTGGAACCTTTCCAAACTGTGAGCAAAAATAAACTTTCCTCCTTTAACTTGGGGTGTCAGGTATTTTGCCTTAGCAAAGAGAAAAGACAAATCCCTATAGGTTAACAATGCTGATTATCACAATTAGTGCTGTGTTACGGAAAAAAAAAAGGAAATAAGTTGCTAAAACTTTCCAAAAGTAGATGTGTATTATATAAACCAAAGAACATATGGCAATACTCATGCAACACCCAGAGCAAGTAGAAGCATTTCATAATGATGAAAAAGTTACACAATGTTTTGCCTGCTGGCAACCACAGCTTTTAAGTTTTTATCCACAAATCATTGCTACCTAGTTTAACTAAACAGACTAATCTGTCCTCTCAAATATTGCAAAACCAGTCACTAAGTGTTTGTAAAGAATCAGTATATTCTATCCCATAAATGAATAAATATAATAAATGCAGGGGGTGATGTGCAGATCAGTGATAGAACACATGCCTGGCATGTGTGGGGCTCTAAATTCAATCTGCAGCAATGAGATTGAGAAGAAAAGGAAGAGAGGAAAGGGAAAAAGGGAGATGAATTTTTACCCAACATATGTATGATAGTTTGAAGGTATTATGTTAATATATAGTCAAGGTTTCTGTGATGTGTACGTGTGTGTGTTGGTAATAACTCACAGGTCGCCCAATCACTTCTATGATTCTTCCTATTACTGTGCCTTTTTCTCTATTGGAAACACCTTGGTCTCTTGCACATCTCACAAATATCTCATAATTCATTTTTTTTTTTTTTTTTTGAGATAGGGTCTTGCTTTGTAGTGCAGGCTGGCCCTGAGCTCACTATGTAGCCCAGTCAAGCCTTGAACTCAGCAATCCTCCTGTCTCTGCCTTCCCGAGTGCTGGGATTACAGGCGTGGAGCCACCATGTCCGGCACTGTGGTATGTGGTATTGACTGCTAGTGGGTGTAAGTCTCCATGCCCAGCATTGTATGTGGTTACCGGGGATCGAACTCAGGACCTTGTGCTTGCGAGGCAGGCGCTGGAACCACTGAGCTAACCCTCCAGCCCTCATAATTCATTTTTTATTTTTTTGCTTTTTGAGACAGGGTCTCACTTTGTAGTTCAGGCTGGCCCTGAGCTCACTATGGTGCCTAGGCAAGCCACCACGAACTCAGCAATCCTCCTGTCTCTGCCTCCCCAGTGCTGGGATTACAGGCGTGAGCCACCACGTCCGGCATTGTGGTATGCGGCGTTGATGTTGGTGGGCATGTCTCCACGCCCAGCATTATATGTGGTTACCGGGGATCGAACTCAGGACCTTGCGCTTGCGAGGCAGGCGCCGGAACCACTGAGCTAACCCTCCGGCCCCTCATAATTCATTTTTAACACTTTATTAAACCATATATCATAACTTTCACCTGTTTTAAGTATATAACTGCACCTTTAATTTACTGAGCCATGTCAACCCCACCATACTCAGTTACAGAACATTTTCATCACTCCATGTCTGCTGGCAGTTAATCTCTCTAATGTACAGCCCCAAGCAACCATTTATTATGCTCTGTCTCTACAGCCTTGCATTTGAGAGACATTTCATATAAATGGAATCATATAATACATGGTTTCCTGTACTAGGCTTCTTTCACTTAATATACATGGACTTAATTTCTATGTCAGGACTACAATTTTTCACAAGAAAATAAGAGAGATTCAAGGCACCACCTATATGTACTTCAGCATCTGTTTCTAAGACAAACCTAATCAAACTCTCTAAATAATCATTTTTTTTTCTTTGAGACAGGGTCTTGCTTTGTAGTTCAGGCTGGCTCTGAGCTCACTATGTAGCCTAGGCAAGCTTCAAACTCAGCAATCCTCCTGTCTCTGCCTCCCTAGTGCTGGGATTACAGGCGTGAGCCACCACACCCAGCACTCTAAATAATCATTTCTATGATTAGTCACAGTCCTGGAAGCACAGGAAGAAGATTAATACTGGGTTCTCAGTGACAGGAGACAGCTATGCAAGCAACGGCAAGTTAATAAAACCAACCAAAATGGGAATCCAACTGAACAATGTTAATAGAGTGGTTCAATCCCATAGACAAGTCTTTGGGGGTAAGGACCACAATAACTATGGTAGCATAGGTACAAGGCCTATTAGCACACAGAGTCAAACTGTTTTCTTAGGACTATCAGGAAGACAGAAATGGCTCTCTATATCTCTCCAAATGTCAATTTTCTTAATAGAAATGACTCTTATAGATCTACTTCTCTCATTTTCTTTTACCCACCATTCTTTCTATCCAATTCCAAGCTATTTTCTCCCTTTAAAATGACTACAATAGTTCCCTATCTATTTCCTCAATTTTAATCTTTCCTGACAGCAATTCAACCTAGACATACCAGTTACAGGATGCTTTAAAAACAGCAGGTCAAGTATTTCTTAGATGTCACCTTCTTAGAGTGTCCTCCCCCAAATCATGGCAGTGACTTGGTCACTATATCAGCTTTCCAATCACTGAGACAAAAAGACCTAATGCCTACATCTTAAAGGAAGCTATCAGTTTAAGTGGGTTTAGTCCATGGTCTGCAGCTCCAAAATAGAAATGGCACAGTGAAAGGGCATGGGGGAGGAAAACTGCTCATGCCATGGTGGTCAGGAAGTAGAAAAGAAGATGGGAAGACTTGGGGACAAGAATGCTAGGTATACACAGGAAAGAATAAAATTGTACATATGTACAATTTTATGTACATAGTGACATATGTACACCCATGTTTATAGCAGCTCAGTTTGTAATAGCTAAATCTTGGACACAACCCAAATGCTCATCAACAGAAGACTGGATAAAGATGTGTGTTTTTTATACAATTGAGTATTATTTAGCCATAAAGAATGATAAATTGGAATCATTTATACTCAAATAGATGTACCTTGAGGATATACTCATAAGTGAAATAAATAGGACACAGATGTATAAATACCACATCTTTTTTCTAGTATGAAAAACTGAAGGTGTAAATGAATGCCAGAATGTATGATAGGTACTATGAGATAAGAAGAAAATGTGCAAAAGGAAAAGGGAAAGGGTAGGTAGGGGAAAGTAAAGAAGGGCCGGGGATGTAGCTCAATGGTTCTCTGCCTGCTTGGTAAGCCCAAGGTCCTGAGTTTGATCCCTGGTATTGCCAAAAAACCCCCCAAAAAAATGCTCCAAAATGTGAGAGAGAGAGAGAGAGAGAGAGAGACAGACAGACAGACAGACAGACAGAGACAGAGAGACAGAGACAGAGACAGAGAGAGACAGAGAGACAAAGAGAGAAAATCTGATGGCTAAAAAACAAGGAAACAAAACTTATAGGGGGGAAGGAGGTTGTAGGGAGGGCAGGGGAATGGAAAAAAATATGTATAGCCAATATATATATTGGCTATATATATATATCCAAATGTTCTTAAAAAGCAAACAAGAAGCAGATAAACAGTATTTGTTGAGAGAATTAATCACTGATTCCCTTAAAGATATCTAATTTGGAACCCTGTAATAATACTTTACAGTTTTTAAGGTTTTTAATTAGGAATATGTGGTTTGTGGCAAGGAATTTTATTTGTTAGCATACCTATAATGGAATATAAATCAAATACTTCCATATGGATATACATACACATAATAATATATGGAGAGAGACAGAAGTGTTAGTTATGTAACTGCTAACATTAATACTAGAGAGTCATCTCTTGGCTAAAAAATTACAAAATTAATGATTAGTATTCAACAATGGATTGTGAATTCTCCATGTTGTTCCTTTAGAAAATTACAAAAACAAGATGGGTATGATAGTGCATCCCTCCAATCCCAGCACTTTGGAGGCTGGGGCTGGAGGATTGGCGTGAGTTTTAGTCTAGCCTGGGCTACTTACTGAATTCAAGGCCAACCTGAACTACATAGTAAGACTCTGTCTCAACAAACAAGGATAGCTCAAAAGGGTTGTTATATATAAAAATTTGTAGTAGGTTAGGAATTTCATAGTACTACTCTTTAAACTGAGGCAAAGATGATGGAAAATATCTACTGTTCAGACTCAAAGTAGTACCTATGTTCAACAATTTGATTGTTCTGAAATCACAAGAAGCCTTTCGCACAAATAATAGAATACCCTTAAAAGAGATGCCTACTTCCTTTTTTCAAAAATTAAGCAAGATTGGCCCGGAGGGTTAGCTCAGTGGTTCCGGCGCCTGCCTCGCAAGCGCAAGGTCCTCTGTTCGATCCCTGGTTAACCACATATAATTAATGCTGGGCGTGGAGACACGCCCACCAACAATCAACACCGCATACCACAGTGCAGGGCCTGGTGGCTCACACCTGTAATCCCAGCACTCGGGAGGCAGAGACAGGAGGATTGCTGAGTTTGCGGCAGCTTGCCTGGGCACCATAGTGAGCTCAGGGCCAGCCTGAACTACAAAGTGAGACCCTGTCTCAAAAAAAAAAAAAAAATTAAGCAAGACAACATAACATGGTAATATGTTAACATTCTACATTTGGCAAGCATACTTATGGGATTTAAAGTATACTCTTAATCCTGCCATGCTACAACAAAGATAATATAGTTCTTAATTTTTTAATTATCTAGGCTGGTGGTTCTCAATTCAAAACACCTGTACTATCAGCTTCAGTATCATCTGAGCATTTGCTAGAAATACAAATTCTGAGACAAGTGTGACAGTGCACAACCTGTAATTCCACCACTTGGGAGGCAGGAGGATCATAAGTTCAAGGCCAGCTGGACTATACAGTGAGATACAGTGAGATAAAGTCTCAGAGTCCATCCTAGACCTACTGCATTAGAAAATCTCAGGATGGGCCGGAGGGTTAGCTCACTGGTTCCGGTGCCTGCCTCCCAAGTGCAAGGTCCTGAGTTCAATCTCCGGAAACCATATACAGTGCTGGGCATGGAGACTCACGCCCACCAGCCATCAGTACCACATACCACAGTGCTGGGCGTGGTGACTCACGCCTGTAATCCCAACACTTGGGAGGCAGAGACAGGAGGATTGCTGAGTTCAAGGCTTGCCTGGGCTACATAGTGAGCTCAGAGCCAGCTTGAACTACAAAGTGAGACCCTGTCTCAAAAAAAAAAAAAAAATCTCAGGATGAATATAAATCCTGAGAACCATTCAATCAGGTTAGACTGTTTTCCTTCGTAAACATTAATCCAAAAGAAAGAAAGAAGGCTGGCTACTGTAGGGAAGAGAACTTTGCCTAAATTTTTGTATTATGCAGTATATTTATAAATTTACTTCAAATGCACCTTGCATATACAGTTGGACTCTGTATCCAGGATTTCAACTTCATGCCTTTAACTAACAGATCAAAAATATTTGGGGAGAAAAAAACTTAATACATTATCAATATTTTTTCTTGTCATTGCTCCCTAGCAACAGAGTGTAACAATTACTTACACAGCATTTACATTTGCAAGGTACTGTAAGTAATATTCTAAGTAATCTAGAAGTGATTATGTGTAGATTATGTGAAAATACTACACTATTTTACATAAAGGGATTTTACTATCCACAGATTTTAGTATCAACAGAAGTCTTGGAACTAAGCCATGTTATTATTCAGGGACAGTTATAATGATATTTAATGTCATTTATATTGGAAAACTATAAAAACAATCAATAATAATCTCTTTTTCTTGGGATATAAATAATCTGGGTTGTGTAAGAATATATCTTCAAAGATATTTCATTAGTACATAAAACAACATACAAACGTCACTTCCTGTTTTTCATACACAAGTAGTAAATCATTTCACATCTAGATTAGATAACAAAACCAAGGCAGGAGGAAAATGGTTTGTGGCTACACAGAGAACTTCCACATACAAATGTGAGAAGAGTAAAATATTATAAAAAATAATATATTAAATACGGGTATGATCATAAAGGCTTCCACAGAAACTGCCAAATCTTACAGTAAATCTCTTCCTTCATCAATTTTAAACATCAGAAAAAGTACTTCCCTGTCATATTGAAGATCAGAAATAGAACAGGGCCATCCAGATTTAGTTCTATCTATTCTGGAAAATAGATTTACATGGAATATTGTTTGTTTGCTTACTTGTTTAGAAAAACAAAACAATTTTAAATTAAAATATTTAAGATAAATCAAAGCAAAGCATGATGAAAAAAGAGCTACTTTGCTTAAAACAAATAAAATTAAAACCAATATTGTAAAACTATGTTTCACTAGCTTAAGTTTTATATGTATATGTACATAATTTAATCCTCCCTTTTTTTCCGTCTCTCTTTTTTTTTTTTTTTTGAGACAGGGTCTCACTTTGTAGTTCAGTCTGGCTCTGAGCTCACTATGTAGCCCAGGCAAGCCTCGAACTCAGCAATCCTCTTGCCTCTGCCTCCCGAGTGCTGGGATTACAGGCGTGAGCCACCACACCCGGCTCATTTCTTTTTAATAATTATCAACCCTTAAAAAGTAGTAGTGTCTAAAGGGAAGAGTATTGGACTGTGAGTGAAAAGTTTTAACCCTATCCATGAAGTAGTTACTAAATGGCCTTAGGAGAACTTTGGTCCACCCCTAGCCCTTTTCGTAGACTAACATTTTACAGTCCTAGAGGCAATAACCACCTGCTCCAATACAGACATTTTTAAATGCTTTAAACCATTAAAAATGATTTATATTAGTAGGAATTATTTAAGCATGCATTTTGCTAACATGTGTGTCTACAGATAGATACATTTATATGTTTTGAGACAGGTCTTGCTGAACAGTCCAGGTTGGCCTTTAAATCTCTATGTAGCTCAGGCTGGTGTTGAACTCATGGTGATTCTCCAGCATGAGCCTTTTTTGTATTAGGATTATACATATGCATCACCATGCGGGGCCACAAAGATCTATGTTTAAATTATGCATTTCAGGAAGACACACTGGGAATACCTTATTTCTCAGAGTCTTCACAATTAGTGAATCTTAGAAATCACTATTGATCATAACTGTTATAAATTATGCACATGTGAACCTTAGAACACAAACATCAATTTTGAAAAATGAATATTAGCAGCTTAGAATAAAAGCTTAGAAATAGTTGTAGAGCGATCTAACCTCTATGAACTAAGATTATGGGAGTTAAAAATAACTATAACATGCCCAGGGATTTAGCTCAGTGTTTTTAGTGTCTGCCTTGCAAGCAAAAGATTCCAAGTTTGATCCCCAGTAACCACATACCACAATACTGGGCATGATGAGTTATGCCCACCAGTAATCAGTACCACGTACCACAATTCCAAGAAGAGTAGTGGCTCACACCTGTAATCCCAGCACCTGGGAGGCAGAGGCAGGAGGACTATTGTGAGTTCAAGGCTAACCTGGGCTACATAGTGAGCTCAGGGCCAGCTTGAATGACAAAGCGAACACCTGTCTCAAAAAAATCCCAAAAAAACAAAACACAAAAAACAAACCTACAACATGAATAACTCAAGAGCTGATTTAAAAACATAACATCACTGGTTTTTAGCTCTTTCATTGATTCCGTTAAGAAATACAGCATCACAATACTCTCTATGCTACAAAAAGCACTGTGTGGAAAAAACATGGGTAGTAAGTCATTTGAAAGAATATTTAAAATGTATAGGAATACTTACTCAATTAGTTTTTAGTGTATTTGCCTTTTTGTGTACTCAGGTACAAATTGGATATAAGATTAGAACTGTTCTGAAAGTAAATCTAAATGGCCTATTCCAAGAAAGGGTGGAAAAAGCCCTAAGGTACAGAAAAATTTGACATAAAAATTTAGTATATGTTAAATGGTATTCCAGTAAGTAGTAGTATGTTTTATAATTTATAAAATACAATTAAATTCTACTAGTAATTTATAGAAAAATAAAGCATTTTTGCTTACTTCCATTAAAAAAAACCCACTTCCTTTGTAGCATTACCTGTAAACCACAGCAGCCTACAGCATTCATTATGGAGGCATTGTGAATAACTCGGTAAGGGATTCCCAGCTTTGTTGCTCTCAGAATAAGATCACTGTGTGTTGTAGCCCTGTGGTAAAAAAGCAGGTTGGATTTTTTAGTGGCACTAATCCATAAAGCATTGAAGTTTTCCTAGTTCATGAGTCAAATCAGTTGGCTGCTTTTCCTCAATTGTGCTATGAATCTGCATAAGGCTTCTACCTCAGCTTGCACGCACATTTGTTCATTTGTTTACTTCACCTGGTGTTTGGGATCAAGACCTTGTCCATGCTCCAAGCTCTTTTCTGGGGTTGCTGGCAACCAAGAATAAATCTATACAAACCCATCACAAGCAGCTATGTGCTAAAATAAGCGAAGTTTACTTGTTTGTTGTCCTGTTAATACTTGCAAAAACATCTGTCAAACATAAATTCTACACTCAGCAATATAATGGTTGAGCAGCAATTCTTAAAGTCTTTGTCTCAAGGCCCCTTGCAATTCATTTGCTTAATTTATAATTGTATAAATTTATAGTATACAATGTGGTATTTCAATATGTGCATACAATATATAATGACCAAAGAAAACGGCACATCTCTTACCTGTGAAATTTATCACTTATGTTGTAAATATTAAAAATATCCCCTCTACTAGATATTTTAAAATAGTGTTTTCGCTCATATTCATCTTACTGTATTTTAGAGCATCAGATGTAATTCCTCCTACTCCTCTGCACACCTTTAACCATTAGTCATCCTCACTCTATTCCTCTCCCCTATACCTTTAGGCCCTGGTAACGGTATTCTATTCTCTACTTCTCTCAGATCAACTTTTAGCTTCTGCATAAGATCTTTAAATTCTTGTAATTAGTGGTATAGAGTTCTAAATTATGACAAAAGTAGATTCACTTCTTTTTTAAATTTCTGCTCTATTTTGAAGGCTTTGTTTTGGCATTTTGAAATGTAAGGAAAAAATACATAGAACATTTTCATAGCCCTGATAGTCCTTAAGTCTTCATATTAGAATTTTGTCTGATAGAATTCCATTCAGAATTTGCAACTGTTTAGCAATTATTTTACTTATAGCTGTTTTCACTCTCCACTATATATAATGTGTATGTATATATACATATCCTGAGTAATACCTTTCCTTTCTTGAGATAAGTTTCATGATTATAATTATGTAGTTTGAGGTACAAAGTAAATATATGTAAATATGAATACAGTGAAATGTAACCTCTTATTGATTTAAAAGTACATCACTATAGGTGTTTTTTTTCCTTCTTGATAAAATTTCTACAATTAAATGCTAGTGTCTATATGACATACCTGAAATTATGGGACACAGTGAAAGCAGTCCAATAAGATAATTTATAGCAGTGAATTCCCACATTAACAAAACAGAACTAAGTTCAAATAACCTAACACTGAACCTCAAGGTTCTAGAAAAAGAACACTTTAACCTCAAAATTCATAAAAGGAAGGACCCTGTGAAAATCAAGGAAAAGAATGCAATTGAAACCAAGAAAAGAACACAAAAGATCAATGAAGAGTTGGAGTTTTTTTGAAGATTAAATAAAACAGACAAATCCTTAGCCAGAACTTCATCAAAAGAAGGAAAGAAAACTCTCAAATTCATGCAATCAGGAATTGAAAGGGTAAAATCATAACAGATCCTCCAGGAATCCAGGAGATCCTTAGTACTTACTGTGACAACCTATACTCCAATAAGATCGAAAATTCAGAAGTGGAAGCGTTCCTACACATATATGAATTTCCAAAGCTGAATTAAGATATAAAAATTCTCAACAATCCAACATGTTAATACCATTAAAGTATATATATATATATATATATATATATATACTTATATGTATATATACTTATACGTAGTTTATACACATATATATAAATACACACACACACACACACACATAAACTAACAACAAAGAAAAGCCTGAGTGGTCCTGATGGATTCACAGCTGAATTTTAAGGAACTTTAGAGAAGGGCTAATGCTACTACTCTTCAAATTCTTTAATGAAATTGAAAGGAAGCAGTACTCCCAAAGTCATTCCAGGAAGCAAGGATTATCCTGATACCAGTCAGAGAAAGGATCCAATCAAAAAATACAGGCAAATCTCCCTAATGAGTATAAATGCAAAAATCCTCAATAAGATACTGACAAACAGAATGCAGTAAATCATGCAAAAGATTATATACAATGACCAAGTTGGATTCATCCCAGAGATTCAGGTTGGTTCAACACATGCAAATTAATAAATGTAATATACCACACTAACAAAACCAAGGACAAAAACCATATGATCATCCCAACAGATGAAGATGCTTTGTCAAAAAGCATTTAACAAAATCCACCACAAGCCATCATAAAAAGCCTACAGAAAATTGCAACAGATGGTCTTTATCTCAATCTGGTAAAAGCCATCTATGAGAAACCAACAGCCAATATAATACTAAATGGTCAAAGACTAAAAGTTTTCAACCTAAAATCAGGAAAAAGACAAAGAAAAGAAGAAGTAAAATTATCATTATTTGTAGATGATATAATCCTCTACATTGAAGACCTAAAAACTCTACCAAAAGACTCTTAGAATTACCAAATTCAGTAGTGTAGATGGATAAAAATCAACACTCAAAAATCAATACCATTCCTGTACAGGAAAAGTAAATTCTATAGGAAAAGTAAATTCTCTAATTTCTCTTTCAGAAATTAGAGAAACAACACCTTTCACCATGGCATCAAAAAAGTAAAATGCTTAGGAATCAATTTAATAAAGGAAGTAAAAGAAGATATCAGAAAATGAAAAGATATCCTGTTCCTGGGATATCAAAACTATTAAACAGATTTAATGCAATTTCAACCAAAACACAAATATTGTACCTCACAGAAGTAGAGAAAACAATCCTAAAATTCACATGGAACTAGAAGAGACCCAAAATAGAAAAAACAATTCTAGGAAACAAAGGGAAGGCAGGAGATATCACAATCCTTGACTTGAAATTAAGCTACACAGCTAAGTGATAAAAACAGTATGGCACTGGGAAAAAAGAACAGACATGATGATCAACAGAAAAGAACAGGAGACACAAGAACAACTCAAAACACCCTCAGCTACCTTAACAGAGGAGTTAAACATTTTCACTGAAAGAAAGACAGCCTCTTTAATAAATCACACTGGGAAAACTGACTTTAGAAGTGCAAAGACTGAATTTAAACTCATATATCTCACTATGCACTAAACTAAAATTGAAATGGATCAAAGATCTGAATATAAAATCGGAAATAATATGCTGGAAGATAGAACAGGTAAAATTCTTGAAGACATACATCAAAGCAAGACTTTACCAGCTACTCCTCAGCAAAAGGACTAATATATAGAATATATAAAGAACTCAAAAAAGAAAAAAATCAGATGTCCCTTTTTTTTTTTTTTTTGAGACAGGGCCTCACTCTGTAGTTCAGGCTGGCCCTGAGCTCACTATGTAGCCCAGGCAAGCCTCAAACTCAAACTCAGCAATCCTCCTGCCTCTGCCTCCCAAGTGCTAGGATTACAGGCATGAGCTACCATGGCCAGCATTGTGGTATGTGATACTGATTGCTGGTTGTAGTACGGTTGTATGTGGTTACCAGGGATCAAACCAGGGACCTTGCACTTGATAGGCAGGTGCCGGAACCACTGAGCTACATCTCTGGCCCGGATGCCCCAAATTTAAAGACCCAATCCGAAAATGGGCATCTGAAATGAACAGACATTTCTCAGATGAAGAATCATCAACAGCAAATAATGTTACAACACCACTGATCATTCAACAAATATAAATTAAAACAACACTGAGATTCCAGAAAGAATGACTATCATCAAGAAATCAACTAATAACAAATGCTAGTGAGGATGTGAGGCAAAGGAACCCTTCTCTATTGCCAGTTGCAGTATAAACTAGTACAACCACTAAGGAAATCAGTATGGAGTTTATTCAAAAACCTAAAACTAGATTCTATTTGATTTGGCTCTTTCCTTCCTAGGTATCTTCCTGCAAGAGGTAAAAGCATCATATCACAATAATATATGAATATCTATGTTTTTAGCAGCACTATTTATAATAGTTAAATTCTGGAAACAACCCATCAAAACATGTACAGAGAAAGAAAATGTGGTTATTTATATATACTTTCAAAAAGAAGGATAAATTTGAGTTTTTAGGTAAATAGATGCAGCTTGATACCATAATCTTAGGTGAAATAAATTGGACACACAAGTTTATATATCACATTGTTTCTCTACTGCAAGAAAACCAAAGGGTAAATAAGGAGCATAATGGAGGATACATATTAAGAATTAGAAAGAACATCTTCAAATGGGCATGAACAAGGGAGGGGTGAGAGGAAAGGAAGAGAAAAGGAAAAAATGTAAATGAAAGGGAAAATGACAACAAGTTTTTGTAACTGGAGAGGAAAAGGGTTGAAGAGAAGTAAGGAGAAATGGGAAAAAAAGAAGATATGTTATGCACAGATACAAATTCCTTATGATGAAAGTGATCTTTATGTGTGACAAATATTTATGAATTTTAAAATGTAAATTTTTTTTTTTTTTTTTTTTTTTTTTTGCTTTTTGAGACAGGGTCTCGCTTTGTAGTTCAGGCTGGCCCTGAGCTCACTATGGTGCCCAGGCAAGCTGCGGGAACTCAGCAATCCTCCTGTCTCTGCCTCCCGAGTGCTGGGATTACAGGCGTGAGCCACCACGCCCACCGGCATTGTGGTATGCGGTGTTGATTGTTGGTGGGCGTGTCTCCACGCCCAGCATTATATGTGGTTACCGGGGATCGAACTCAGGTCCTTGCGCTTGCGAGGCAGGCGCCGGAACCACTGAGCTAACCCTCCGGCCCTAAAATGTAAATTTTTTTACAAAGCAAAACTTATTAGTTTTAGGTCTGATTCTCTAATTTACTTATTTATATAAATTATCCTTTAAAAACAAGACGTATGATTTGGTTCTAGCATAGCAGTTACAAAGAGTGGCTGGAAAGACTTACAGAGAGAAATGATAAAAAGCAGTAGAAAGACTTTCAGATAGAAGGCCACAAAGTCACTAAAGTTTTTAAGTAGGGGAGTAACTAAAGGGACTTCCCCTGAACCTCAAGTTTTAATTCCTTCTCCTGTCACATCTCAATTTCTATCCGTTGAACCCTATCCTGATATAGCTCTAGGACTAACTTCTCCATAAAGCTTCCTCTTAATTCCAAACATCATAATTTGAAATTTCCTCTCCTATCTCCTCTCCTCTCCCCTCCCCTTCCTACCCCTCCCCTTCCCTTCCTTCCTCGCTCTCAAGCTCGCACATGCTCTCTCTTTCTTCTTTCTCTCTCTCTCTTTGACACAGGGTCTCACTTTGTAGTTCAGGCTGACTCTGAACTCATTATGTAGCCCAAGCTATCCTCGAACTTTCAGCAATCCTTCTACCTCTACTTCCTGAGTGTTGTGATTATACGCTTGAGCCATCAGGCCCCGCATTGGGGTATATGGTACTGGATTGAATTTGGGACCTTGCACTTCTCAGGCCGACACCAGAACTACTAGGCTAAATCCCTGGCCCTCTTCTTTTAATATTTAAACTCTTGGACATGAATCAAAGTTGGTCACCCTTTCCTTCTTACAATATTCTCTTAAAATAATAAATAAATAATCTCTTCTTAGCTTCTGTGACAGCATACTCTTGTTTTTCTTTTCCTCTGCCTATAGCTAGACTATGAAATGCCCAGGTTTCCCAGGCTTGATCCTAGCTCCTTTTTTGGCCACTTTTTGTATTTAAATGGTTTTTGCATACTAATCATTTGGAAACCAGTATCTCCCGGATGAGATACTGGTTTCTCATCCTGCATGAGAAATCTCATCCTACTCCCATGAGGTCCTGCAGCATATTATCTAATTTCCCAGCTGACATCTCAAATTTAAAATGTTTCGAGACCCAATTATTTTCCTCAATCCTGATTTCTACTGCTTTTTATCGTTTCAACAACTGACACCATCAACCACTCAGCTGTAAAGCTAGAATCCTGGAAGTGAGGTATATGTCTGTACTTCCTTTTCTTCACCTACCAGATCCACCCTGATATACTTCCAAATATGCACCAGACTTTTCTCTTCTCTCTTCCATTGAATACACTGTTGTCTCCAAATTCTATTCAACCAAGCATTTGGAATGATCTTTTAATAATGTTAATCAGATTGTGATTTTTTTTCCTATAAAAACTCTTTAGAGCTTCACCATTCTATTTCATCTTCCCTATGACTCCTGCCTATCCCTCAATCATCTTTTCACTTCCCTTTTCCCTCACTCTCTATGCTCCAGGCGCTCCAAATGCCCTTGAACATACCCTCACTGTTTCTTTTGCCTAGAAAGTTCTTCCCCCTCCTATTCAGTTCTCTTCTTCACATTGACTGGTTGACTGATTAGCAATACTGAGGATTGAAAGCAGGGCCTTCACACTAAGCTATATCCCCAACCTTTTCTGGTTTTTTACTTTGAGACAGAGTATTGCCAAGTTACTAAATTACCCAGGTATGCTCAAATGTGATTCTTCTACTACAGTCTCCCAGAATGCTGAAATTACAGACGCAGACATTCCTCCTTTAGTTCTGATTCGGCAACTAGTTCCTTAAATGAACCGGTCACTACATGAGGAATATAGTTATGTATATAGTATTTACATTACAATATTCAGAAAAAAAAATGGTAAAAGGAAACTCCAACTTGATGCTTTGCTTTTATTTGTATAATACTTTTTTTTTTTTTAAGACAGGGTCTCGCTATGTAGTTCAGGCTGGCCCTGAGCTCACTATGTAGCCCAGGCAAGCCTCGAATTCAGCAATCCTCCTGCCTCTGCCTCCCAAGTGCTGGGATTATAGGCATGAGCCACCACGCCCAGCACTGTGGTATGTGTCATTGTTGCTGGTGGGCTTGATTCACCACGCCCAGCATTGTATATGGTTACCAGGGATCAAACTCAGGACCTTGTACTTGCAAGGCAGGTGCAGGAATCACTGAGCTAAATCTCAGGCCCCTATTTGTATAATTCTTAAGTGCAGCACAGTAATGTACCATAGAACATATAACTACAGAACTGTCCTGTCCAGTACAAGCAGCAAAATTTACAATACTATATAAACAAGGTGTACCAAACCAAAAAAAAAAAAAGACACTGAGGGTCTATAATACAATGTACAGAACTGTACACACACAAACAAAAATGGATGGTAATTTCAAGTGGCAGGTTATGAATCCAAACAGCATGCCTCCAGTAAGTCCAGTCATTGGTCATTAAAGGAGAAATATGTGTATACACCACTATCATCATACCTTGTTCAAGTATCACGTCCATCATCTTCCCTATGACTGTATAAATAACCCTCATTAGATCATCCCCCTTTTTACCCTTTACAAGACTATCTACATTTAAATTTGCTTATTTTTCTTTGATTACTATTCTCTTCTTTCCCCAAAATGTAAACCTATCTTATCATTTAGTATTCAGGAGTTCCTGTCACAAGATAAGCAAACAAAAGGTATTTGTTGAATGTATAAATGTCAGTTCAAGATATGCCTGGTCTTTCTTTGTTGATCTTAGGCAAACATCCCAATGTTCTCCAATTAATATTTAACTACTACCAACCACATGTTAAATAATATGAAAGAAGCTAGGCACATAAAAATGTTAAAGTTAACCTACACATCTTAAGCATAGATGTACAGAGCTATTTAAAAAATGTAGTCAGACACTACAGGAAAAATTATGAATGACAGATGCTACCAATTACATGGAGATATAACTCCAGATGTAAAGTAATAAGGAACTACAACATAGGCAGCTAGATTCTGAAAGATGAACAGGCCTTGGACAGACAGAGCTTCAGGAAGGAAGGAAGTACTTGAATAAAAGTGTGAAGGTGAGGAAGATGATGATTAGAAAAGAGCAACTGGCCAGCAGGACTGGGGGCTTCAGGGTAAGAGTGGAAAGACAAAGGCAGAAGAGCAGGTTGGACAGTATTTTTCATATCTAGCTAAGGATGGAGTGGATAAAGTTCTTCTTTATAAGCCTAGATAGAATTTCCAAATTGTGCTTTTATGAATACAAACGTAACCACAGTATAGGCAATGAATTTAGTTTATACTAAACTAGAGTTTATGTACACCTAGAGTAAAAATGGAATAAAAGGATATGAAAAACATGGGGAAAAAAACAATCCAATAGCAGTATTTCCCAATTTTTTTTATGTTCTAAACTGTCATGGAGCAAGTTTTGTAAAATGTAATAAAAACGAACTATTAGAGAAATAAAATATGAAGTGAAATAATATAAAGTATAAGCCCTGTATTTTTATTATTAGATTTAACAGGCACAGAATTTATGTTTTAAATGGCTACAAATGTTTTGAAATGCTTACTTTCAATGTCTACACTTAGGTCATCATGACTTAGTAACAGTAAGTTGGCTACTTTGAGTAGTATCTTTAACATCTTGAATGTTGTCGATGAATGGATGCTCTAAAGGTAAAAAGCAATGCTGAGATTGCTTATTTAAGGAACTGTAAGAACTGCAACACCATCAAATTACGAAGTTTGACAGGGGAAGGTTTCCCTGTAGGAAATGGGTTTTATGCAGAAAAAGTCAGTGTGATGAGAAAATTTGGTTTACAAGAGTTAGAACATATGCTTTACAGTATGTTTTACTTTCCTTGTTTCATTTTACTATAGCCCCCCAAGGAACTATTAAATGTAAATCAAATAATATGAGAAGTTAAAGCCAACCATTTAAATATTTTTAAATGAGTGATTATCCAAAGCTACTTATAGTAAAGTATAATAATAATACAGAATCTTTGGCCCTATATATTAAATTATTTTCTCTCTGACAGACACATCCACATGAAACTCTACTATTTGAGAATTGTCCTTGATGATGAGTCCATAGTGATTTAATTGTCTTTATAGTCCTTAAATCTGTGACATAAATCTTGGGTTACCAGCTGTACAGAGATCTCTTCTATTTAACTGACAGTAGAGATTGATGATGCTTGACTAGAAAAATAGAAGCCCATCTTCTTAGTAATTGAAATTAGTGGCATGATAAATGATAAATTTAGGCAAGTAAAGTGATGGCAGTAGTGCCAAAATTAGATGGTTAAAAGAGAAAAAAAAAATAAACCTAGGAACAAAGAAAGTTAAAGATGCTTGTAATTATCACAGCAAATGACAGCCATGACAAGCAAAATGGAAAGATTGGTATAATAATCATACACTAATTAAGGCAGTTGATCCCCTACATGATCTTAAAAAAAAAAAATGCCAAAGATCCAAACTTCAGAGATGACACTTGATAATGTAGTGATATTCATGGTAGTATTTTTATGGTGATCTTCTTTATTCATCTCAAAAATGATGAAAGTTTAAACCACAAAGTTTTAGAGCTTAGGTAATCAAAGTCCCTTATTATGTACTTTGGAAGGTAAATATTAAAGGTAATAGCATTATTGCTGATTAAAAGATAAAGAAATGAAACATCTTTTTTAACTTACCCAAATGGATCACCAACCACAAGAAATGCAACTTCGTTGGTATCAGCACCCCTTAAAATATTATCTGCTTCTTGTTCCACTTCTTCTCTATCAGCAAGAATCAATTTTCTGCCGTAAAACTCTTCCTATGTATTTAAGACCAGTATCAAAATGAGAGACAGCAGGTGACCATTTCAACACACACACACACGCACACACACACACACACACACACACACACACACAATAATCTGTGTTTGAAGGTGGCAGACATCCAAACTCAGATCGTTCGATACAACTTATCAATGAGCTAGCACTCTATATCATGTTGCAATTAAACTCTGGCTTTGGGGCTTTTAATACCCCAAGAGGAAGCAGACCTCTTAACATCTGAGGCTTTTTACATTTTAAATTTACCTCTAAATTTGGCTCATAATAGCCCAGCAAGAAATTATATAATGAACACAGAATAAGTATGCATGAGTCCTACTTCAGAAACATGGTAATAGAGAATAAAATATACATATCTAACAATAACGACAAATGTACGTGGTAGTTAACGTGGTAGTTAAGGAAAATCAGTGGCACCCTGGCTAAAGTAAAACGTGACATCAATGAGAAATACTAGAAAATGATGATTTAGTTATTTACAGCCTACATTGCTACATAATTGCAGGAAAGACACTTTAAGATTATAGTCCTTTGTTTCTGCTAAAAGACAGTTGCAGAGTAAAGAACTGAATTCTAAATATTCAGGACATTTCCATATAAACTGCTTTGTAAATTAATCCCCTGAAGTTCAAATGTAGAAAACAACCCAAGAGAGAGTAGATAGAAAGGTGGTAGTCATATGACACTGGTTATGGGATACTTTCCAAGACCATGAAATTCTGTGGAGTAATATACAATTCAAATGAAGTAAAAGTAGATGCATAGATAAATCATAGTATCTTACACAATGAGAAACTGGAATTGTAAGAAGTTATAAGGTCTGCTGTACAAGAATATCCAATACTTAATCATATTTGTCTAATGAATAAATGAGGAAATGATTAAGTATCCATAGATAAATATTAGTTCCAACACATAATTATTTCCTAATACTTAACTAAAATCTCTTCCCCAAATATGGAAAAAATCCCTTCCCATTAGAAAGTTTCCAAATACAGTATTACATGAAAAATGCTCTTAATTTTCACTTTTACCATATACTATTTTTACATGCTTTTCTCAGACTTTTTGAATCAGAAATCTTAATAGTTGCAAAATATTTATACTACTTATCTAAGAGGACACACAGATAATTACTAGAAACTGAAGAAAACCATGGCCTGCTATAAAGACTGATAAATTTGAGTCATTTATATTCAAACAGATGTACCTTGAGGACATACATACTCACAAGTGAAATAAATAGGACACAGATATCTTCTCTGGTAGAAAAACTGAAGGTGTAAATGAATGAATGTGAAAACAAACGGATGATAGGAATTGTGAAACAGGAAGAAAATATTCAAAAGGAAAAGGGAAAACGGAGAGTAGGGGTAAGAAGAGAAAAAAAAATTGATGATTAAGTAAAAGGAAACAAAGCTTATGTATGTAGAGGCAGAGAGTAGGGAGACCCAGGAAACGGAAAAAAATGAGAATCAAGATGTGTCATGTATTGGTAAAAATTCTCAAAATTGAATGTGATCATAATGTATATATAAAATGTACCAATAAAATCAACAAAAAAAAGAAAGAAAGAAAGAAAAGAAAACCATGGCCTTTACTGAACTTCTAACAGTTCTTGTGGCTTAGTTTGGGTTTTTTTTTTTTTTTTTTTTTTTTTTTTGAGATAGGGCCTTGTTCAGGTTGTCCTTGAACTCTTGAGCTCACTATGTAACCCAGGGTAGCCTTGAACTTGCAGCAATATTTCTGGCTCCAGAGTGCTCTGATTACAGGTGTGTGCCACCACCTCTAGCAACATTCAGCACTTCCTAAAGCCCAAGAAGCTGTATGTCACTAGTTTAAAACTAGCATTAAACCTAACTTGTGTTTTATAGATGACCTGACAAAAATATCACTTTCAATATTTATATTATGTTACTCCACATTTAACATCACTCATCCTAACCTGAGACACAGTTTATGGTCTAAGCAAGATAACACACATTGACACATAACATTCCATTATGATCAAATGACTGGTCCTTTTGAAAAACATTTTATAAAGGGAAGAGATAGAAAATGCAATAAGATTGGTATTATATTTCCAATTTATTACTTGTTCATTCATTCACCCATTATAACAGTATTTCTTATATATATCCTCCATGTCAAACTCTGATTGATGCTGATAGATAATGGTATGAAGATACACTTTGCCTCTTCCCTAAAGGGAGAATTAACTTCTATGTTATATCAGAAGTGCCATAGAAGACTCCTGCCAACTAAAAGCAAGGGAAGGGGAAAAAAAAGCAGTATTATATAACATATGATTTTAAAGTTGGATTATATATTATCCAGTTAAGCCTGTTTTCTTATAATCTCATCCCTAATCTTATCCACTAATGAAAATGAAGGTAAAAATAAAATTTCATTCTTGCTTTAAACTTGCAGTGGGATGGAGTATGCTAAATTTATTTTCAGGTATTTGTGGAAAAATATAAGATAAATTAGTATTGATAGTCTCTAGGAAGAAATTTTTCTATTGTATATATCTTTGTACTTTTATATTTCACCCCATTCAGTGGCTTACTTAGTCAATAAAAGTAAAATTAGAGGTTCAAAATAGTATAGAGCAGATGTGATTATCTTAAAATAATAACATTTGAACAAGAAACCGAGAAGTTTACCAAAGGAGACTGAGGAAAAAAAATGGAAACAGAAATAAACTAAGAGAAAATCATGTTACATAAACCACTTTCAAGGAATGGTCAACTACACCAAAATTGGTAAAACAGAGTTCTCAGCAGGAAATTAGCCTTCAGGAGTAAGAGTCATGAATGGAAACACAGACAATAAAGGTATACTTTTTCAAGAAGCTTTGGATTTAAAAAAAAAGTGAGATAAATAATAACTATAAAGAAAAGAGGTTTAAAAGAAGAGAATTTTAAAATAACTAAGGCTTGAATATGGTTTTGGGAAGAGAAGAATATTCATCCATATTGAACATAAAAAGAAAGAACACTGATGCAGGGTTTCACAGGAAAGGGTTTTAAAAACAAACCTAACATGGAATTACATCTTGAATAGGAAAAGAACCTCACCTTACAAGTAATTTTCTAAGACCAAAAGAAAGATAGATTCATATTTATGGATTGATGAAAAATTAGTAAAACTCATAGTTAATTGTTTCCCTTTTTCTCAGCGTAAAGGAAGTTCTTTCCTGTTTCTTACTCTATTTCTCAATCTCAATACGTATCGAATGAACATGAGAACAAGGTAACAAAATGAAGCTGGTATCCATGTAATGTAAATTCAGAAGAGAAGTGAAGGAACAGATACACTGAGAAAAAAATGAAATAATTTCAGCAAAACCCAACATCAGCAATACTGAAACCCAATTTCAGCAAATGTGTGTACTTTCCTCTTCCATGGTTTGTTCACAATTATTTTTCCTTTAGGACAGAATGATCCTTTTCCCCTTACCTAATGCTATCTACAATAACATTTGTACTAATGCTGCGATTACTCTACTATCAGGTACTGGTCTAAAAACTTTATATATAAGAGTGTTCATGTAAGCTTCACCTTGATCTGGGGCACTAATACCCAATTTACAGATAAGAAACAGCATGGACATGTTTAGTAACTAAGTGCTCAAGGTCAAAGAATTTTGGCTGCAGAACTTCACATGTGCTCTAGAGTTAAACTTCTCTGATTCTGAGTGGCTTCTTCCATCTATTCTACATGAGTAAACAAATATAACCATTTGCTACTTTAAGATTATAATGCAAATAAAAGAAATCAATCAAAACCACTGGGATATACTACTTCTAAAACATACCTCAAATTTCTTCTAATCCATAGTACTTCTGTACCACCACAGCCTGAATTGATCTTTCTCATATGCATTCCAATAGTAATTAATAATGAATAATTCTCTCACATTTGGAACAGTTTCTACTGCTTACTTGATGATACCTGGACTGTTGGTTTAAATAAATTCGTCTCAGTTTTTTTCTAGATATACAACTTCATAATCTCTCCCTTCCACTCCTGCTTTGTATTGTAGTTTAAATCTTACATTACTACTTATAAGTTTCTTTGATATAATGCAGAAGAATCATAACCACCTGTGAGCAAAGACCATTGTTTATGCTTCTTTGTCTATAGCACACAAATGCATTATACTGAACAAACACAATATTATGATTTACCCACAGTAAGTACCTAAAAAAATTCAAGTTGAGTATACTAAAACTAAAAATCTTCCCTAAAATAAATAAACTCTGCCTAGGTTTACTACCTTTAGATTAACTTGTGAATAGAGGACCTATTAATAGCATTATCTGTCTGGCAATTTGAAAATAGCTTTCAATGTAAGAACAGATAAATTTCATATCTATGTAACCTATGTCTAAGATATTGTTTACTGATAAAAGGCACATGTTCACTGTAGAAAACAGAACTTTCTAGCTTTTTTCTCACTGTGTAATAGTTTTGTAGTCAAAATCAGACTGTACAAGTGTCCACTGATAACTCCCTTTTCTGAACACTCTAAATTTTTAGAACTCAATTTGTTTTAAAGAAATTAGAAATGAAGGGAAGAAAGTAGTTGAAAAAAAAAGTGGCTTTGAGATTTCACCAGGTATTAAGAGGCATAAATTTACTTATACTCTGCTTTAGTCCAGAATTAATTCACTCAAGATAATGTTACGTATAAGAAGCTGCTCAAGAAAAAACATAAACTGATGTCCTGGAGGAGAATGTGGAGACCATACTGAAAAATTTTGACACAGTGAGATTTAGGACAGGTCGCTTTGCTTGAATTCTATCTTCTCTGTAAATATTTTCTGAAATTACACTTTGTGTAGCTATTATCTATCCCTAAGAATGCACAGACCCAGTACACCATACAAGTCAAACCTGTTATATCTCAACTCAGGACTGGACTGATTCATATACTCTATCACTCACTAGTGATATGATCTTAGTCAAGTTTCTAAACTCCTCTTTCCTATTAAACATACATAATACTATAGAGTTAAAACCATATGCTACACATAAATCCTTTAATGCAGTAGAAATACATATTCTATCATTATTGCATAATAATCAATTCTTACACTTAATAAAGTATATATAATTACCTACAAGTGAAGTTGGGACCAGCCTCAGATCTCAACCCTGTTAAAGTAACAACTACATAACTGTTTCTTTTTTTTTTTTTTTGAGACAGGGTCTCACTTTGTAGTTCAGGCTGGCTCTGAGTTCACTATGTAGCCCAGGCAAGCCTCGAACTCAGCAATCCTCCTGTCTCTGCCTCCTGAGTGCTGGGATTACAGGCGTGAGCCACCACGCCCGGCTACATAACTGTTAAGAAAAAAAAAAAAAACCCTTCAAAATGATGGGAACAAAATTAATTTTTAGAAAACAAAATTACATACATCTTAATAAAAACCTATGTAACTGACCAATTGTCTCTATTAGACAAATGAAGAAACCAATGTTCAGTTAAGAAATGTGTCCATTGATAACTCCCTTTTCTGAACACTCTTCTGCCAGCCACAACAAAAAAAGCCTATAAAATAGAATCTTTTGAACCTATTTTACATAACAAGAAATTAAAGGACTTGTCTAAGAACACAGAACAAAGATGAGCTAGGTTCAAACTTTCCTCTGTGCCATGCTCTGACACCTTATTTATAAAATTCCTAATTGTTATTTTTGTATTCTCTTAGACAGTTTTACATTTATTCCAGTTTTCCTTGATTGCCTATCAGACAGACCTATTTCTATTATTTTGAGGTTACACATTTTTGTCCATTTAGACTAAAAACTAGGGGCAATAAATCGAAGTCGGTCATTAGACAGACTTTATTTCAATGAATGGCCTATTTCAAGTACCAGTCTTTGATTTCTTCAAGATTTTAAAGTAATTCTGAAACCTTCAGGATTCTCTGAGCTGTGAATCTGAGAGGACTGAGACCTGAAATTCTGTAAGTCCTTTTTGTTTGGAAGACAGATGTGACAAAGACAACTCTAAAAATCTATTCCTTTGTCCCACAACATGTCCATCAATCTTTTGATCTTAATTATACTCTCCTTGGAGTTTAACAATAAACCTGAAAGTAACCCTTGCTCTATTCACTCAGCTCTTAATGAAGACCAGCTAAATGTATAATACCCTTACAAATCCTCTGGTTACTTAGTCCCAGGCTCACTCAATATGCCTAAATCTTACTGGGAGGTGCTACTTAAAGGTAAGATCTCTCCGGATGTGTTACAGTGGGACTGTTACAGCAGTCCCACTGGAAATACTTCAAAGGGGAAGGCTTTCAACTTGGTTTCTGAATATATAACCAACTAATTAAGACTGGGTCAGCAATTCATTATCACTCAAGTAAGAAAAGGATTTCTTCTTGGCTATCTCATGAATTAAGGGATGTGGATAACTATCCATTCCCAGGAATGTAAAATAACGTTCCTTTTTTGTTTACTGGAGAAAGGCACAAAATTAGACTTGTAAAGTAGGACAAATCATTCTTTCATTTTCCAAGTCACTTGGTCGGTGTATTACTTCCATTCTCATACTTTTCTGATCCTTAATGAATAGGGCGTGTTTTTAAAAGGTTTGAATAAGTAGGTAGAAAATTTTATTCAGCTCAGTGTATGAAAATCAGGTATCAGGCAGTTTTCTTCAAAGAGGCTGAGGAGCCTTAATCACCTACCAGGGCTTCCTTCCCCACAGTCAGGACTGAGGTGTAGGCTTCCAGATACACTCGACTGCAGCGTCTTACAACTTCCAGGCCCTTGACTGTGATGTCCTTGGCATCTCCCAGCCCCAAACCGATCAGGTAAAGCATTTTGAATTCCAGGGATAAGGAGACTGGAGGACGAAGTGAAAAGAAAAATAGTGTCAGCTACATCGAGGGCTCCTGAAATCTAGCTGCTCCTGGAGAGCGACAAGCCACGAGTGAGGTTTAAGGTCACTTATGCTATACTTCTCAAGTAGAGAACGGAGCAGTGTTTTAACCCCAAGAGTAGCCGAACCGGTTACCCGACAACAGAATTGTGGCTGGTTCCCTGTCCTCTTCAAAGTGCCAACAGAACCTTGCAATAGAAAATGCTCCAGAGCCGGCCGCAAAACCTGACCGAAGCACGCGCCGGCCGCCGGCGTCACCTACGCTGTTGTCGCAAAACGTCCGCGCTTTACTGCATTTTACGACTAAACGGAATGCGTAAGGGAGCGGCGTCCCGGACGCGGGAACCTGAAACTCTGCTCACAGGGTAATGACTGACTGACTCACGGCCTGTCGGGCCTGGGAGGCGTAGGATGTAGGCCTGGGGAATCGGTGGGACGTCCCCAGCACGGCCTCTGGGGAAGGTCCCGGCGTTCCCACCTCACCCTAACCCAGGCATTAAAGTCCCTTGTTGGGCCCGGGTAAGTGCAGTAGCTCTTCGACCCCTCGGAGCGGAACCTCAGGGAGCTGGGTTCGGCGCCCGCTGACTCTTCAAAGGGGGAGAGGTGGCCAGGGGCTTTCCTAATTTGCGGGGTTTGCCGCACAGATTTGAATCCCCGCCCTCTTCAGCTATAATTTAACCAGCCTCCGCTCTGGTAGTTACGTCGCCACACTGGCCAACCCGGCGGAGAATGTGATTCTGATTTCCCAGCCGGTCTCCTTTTGGGTTTGTACCCAAGGCCTTATCCCGGAATGCCGCGCCCCCCTCGATCCGCTGTAGTCATCAGTGTTGGGAATTCTAGACCCACGTGTGCTTAGAGAAATGATATTTGAGAGTGTGGATTTCAAACTCCCCTCAAATGGGTAATTCTTACACAGGGGGTTGGTTGAGTGTAATTCCGGTATCAGAAAGGTTTTGGCTGAAAATGCTTTCTGAATCCACTAGTGATGACCTTCAAGTTAAAAAGAAAGTTCTCATGGCTCACAGTATCTTGGTAGGAAGTATTGATCAGAATTTTCCTCATTCATTTCCCACAATGCCGTGTGTCTTTGCTTTTAACCCAACTCGTTCCTTAAGTTCTGGCTCTTTTCTTTGGAGAGCTCCATTCTTTTGGAGCTTTTGTCGTTCTGTACTCTGTCTGCAAATTCTGTATGCATTCACTACTTTTAATTTATTCTTCACAGGATATTGAGGGGGCGAGCCAGGCAAGAGCACATTCCCAGCTACTAGGGAGGTTCAAACAAGAGGATCCCAAGTGGAAGGCTAGCCCAAACAACTTTTTTGAGACAAGACCTTGTCCCAAAAAATAAAACAGAGCTGTAGAAGTAACTTAGTAGTAGGGAGCCCCTAGGTTAAGCTGGGTATGGGTGTGGTAGAGGAGGTTAAACTTTACACCGATAAGAATTTTAAAACATGTTCACCATCATTAAACGTTAAGAATTTAAAAAGCTAAGGAGAGAAACCACTGTTTTCTTACTATAAAAACAAAACTCTAGAAAAGTTGACTACCCAATCTCATAAATCCAGGTATATATAATACTTTGCTATCTTAAATTTTGACCTGGAATATGGGCCTCTTCCATTGGCCTACCATACTCATTTTATGGAGGAAATCTTCACCCAAAGGTACATCAAATTCAGTACATCCAAAGCTGAAGCCATCTTCTTCCCTCCCATGCCAGCTTTTCTCTCTGTATTTTCTTCTTGGCACATGAGGAGGGATGGCAGCCAAAGATTGACCCAATCCAGGCCTTTTCATGTCTGCTTTTCTTTCTCAATGAAAATCATCCCTAGTATCACTGCCTTGGTGTAGGTCCTTGTTTTATCTTAGCTTTAGTTGGTTGTCAATGTTTCGTTCACTTTCATCCTTTTCTTAGGGGTCAAGAGTTCTAATAAAGATATGGTCTGAAAATGTCACTCCCTTTCTGAAGTCTTTCTGAGGACAAGAAAGTCCAGGCTCCTTAACGTGTCACAAAATCATCCTCAATATGGTCAACACCTACCTTTCTAGTCTCCTCTCCATGTAATGAGTGTTTTCTCCAGCAGTACTGATTGCCTGTGGTGCTGTGCCACAATGTGCTGCTTTGCACCTCTGTGCTGCCATTGGGCTTAAAATACCATCTCCCATTCTCTCTCACCAAGGTAGCCACTACTCATCTTTAAACCTAGAAGATCTTCTCAAAGACCTCCAACCCTCTAAACCTTACTCTCTTCCCTTTATTACACTAATAATCTGTTCTCTATCACTTGATTTACCTCTTTTTATAATACTCTTCTGTATTTCTTCTTATTCCATCAATTTCATGAAGTCAGGAACTGTGTCTTATTCATATTCTCTTTCCTAAGACTTAGCATCATGCCTGGCACATAGTACAGGCATAGTACATATTCGATAAATGCTTGTTTATAAATCATTTATACTCTGGTTAACTGGACAGTTTCTTTTGAGTTATGATATATTTTCTGCTTTATAAAATGCAGGGAGTGATGTGTTCTAAATGATTACCAAAAAGTCATCGATGGAGTATTGAACTTTTAGGAAGCAATTGTGTTGAAAGGCTCATGACACACGTCAACTATAGTTCTCATCCCCACCATTGAACAGGTAAACAGAATTTCCAATATGTAAAATTTTATTTGTGTTATTTTCTGTGAACAATTTCAAGAAGATTCATAGTGAAAAGACATTGCCAGAAAGAATAAGCAATCCAAAGAAAGGTAATAAATGTTTTGTAGAGGCAAGGAATTGAAATACTCTTTTTTAGATGTAGAAGACATTTCAATTTTTGGTCTTTAAAACTTAACCCAAAGGACTTAACTTTTGCCATAGAATTCTTAATCAACCTATTTTTCTACTTGCCTTCATTCTTCACTAGAAGTATAAATTTTGGGGGCTTTGCTAGAAGTAGATAAAATAAGAGAGTTATAGCAATCTTTTCCCTGCTCAGCCCAACAAATAAAAGGAACAAGGTTCTGCCTAGTCTTTTTTCAAACTCTTATGTGGAATTTGGGTATTTCTCCCTTTAAAACAAGCTTCAAATATGATTGTTAGGAAAACTTAAATGTGGGAAAATTTAAATACCCTCATAATAAGTATCCATATGACCACCTACCTCCTAGGCTCTACAGTTGTCTGCATTTGCCTCATTAATCTCCCCAGAAATCAACCAATGTCGTTCTTGATGTATTTAAAAGGATTTTCAGGCATTAGTCTACATGACTATATTTTGCTTGAAAAATAAACTTCTTAGGTTGTAAATTAATAAAATATATTCAGTATATAGCTGATTAAATCATATCATTTCTTCACCTTAGGGTAACCCTGTAAAATGTTACTTTAAAGCAGGAATCAGTTTTTAATACATTGTAGCTTTTTTTTTTTTGAGACAGGGTCTCACTTTGTAGTTCAGGCTGGCTCTGAGCACACTATGTAGCCCAGGCAAGGCTCGAACTCAGCAGTCCTCCTGTCTCTGCCTCCCCAGTGCTGGGATTATAGGCGTGAGCCACCCCCCCCGGGCTTTTTTTTTTTTTTTTTTTTTTTGAGACAGGGTCTTGCTTTGTAGTTCAGGCTGGCCCTGAGCTCACTATGGAGCCCAGGCAAGCATTGAACTCAGCAATCCTCCTGCCTCTGCCTCCCGAGTGCTGGAATTACAGGCGTGAGCCATCACACCTGGCACTGTGGTATTGATTGCTGGTGATGAGTTACCGTGCCCAGCACTGTATGTGGTTACCGGGATGCACTTTCGAAGCAGGCACCGGAACCACTGAGCTAAATCTCGGGCCATTGTATCATTATTTTAATGATAATGAAAGCAGCCATAATACTGATTTACTTATAATATCATAGCACATTTGAAGTCTGATGTGTAGCAAGTGAGAGGAGTAGTTATTGAGTACAGTGACTCCAGAACAAACATTAAAGCCTTTTTTAATTTAAATAACAAAAATGAGGGAGATCAGAAGAGTTTTCTACTTTATTCTCCTGCTTTTAGATAGTACTGTACCAAATTATCCCTGAAAGTGAGTATCCATGCATTTTCTGAAAGAGCTTTAAGAGGTTTTTATAATCTTTGTCAGTAACTCATTTTTAGTACCCTTACTATCAAAAGTTCTTGTGTAGTTTACCTTCAGGCAGTAGTCATGAATGTATGAGAGAGAAGCACACACTTATAAAAAGTAAAAACCTACATTTATTTTAAGGTGATAACACAATTGAGATGCTGCATTGCATTTTGAATAAATTATAATTATCTTATATCTAAAAATTCATCTCTCAAATTTCCTGTTGGAGCTTGTTTGTATGTGGAAAAAAAGTCATCAGGAGGTTTGATTAAACTCCATCTGACCTTACTGTGAATATAGAATATTTTACCCTGAAACTGGCCTTTTAACCTACATGTTTCCAGAGGTTGCCTTTCTTAGAAGAAATCTTGATTAATTTTCTTAGAGTTTTGAGACCTTGAATTGGTAATGTTATTTGCTAACAATTCACAAATAAGTGGTAATTTAAAATAACACTGCTTTATGAGGAGCTATGTTTACTAGAGTTAAAAAAAGATTTGAAATCACTTTATTGTACATTCATTTACTTAGAAAAAAATCTTTTTGTTCAGTCACCTTATTTACTCATCTACATTTTACATTATGTGGTGATGAAAACGCATAAACAAAAAATTTAGAGCTATTTTCTGAGGAAATTATGCAAAGTTTTATTGTCATTAACCCTGGCTTAATAGATGTGTGTGTGTGTGTGTGTGTGTGTGTGTGTGTAAACTTTTTAATGGTTTCTAAGACATTTTGTTTTTGGTGATTCCTTCAGAATTCATTGCTAAAAAGGTAGATTGGGTATACATAATTTTACTTTTTTGTGCTTAAAAAAACTATATACTGTCCTTTTAATTATATCTAGAAAAGAACATTTAAATTAACCAAGTTTTGATCTGAAAGGGGAGTGACCTTTTCAAAGTGTCCTACCTGGGTGTGTAGTGGTCTCATGCCTGAACCCCTAAAGGTGTTTGTTTGGCTATGGTTTCACCTTTTGAAATCCTTGCCCAAGGTTTACTTCAGTGACTCCTATCGATTCTGTCAGACTACAATTATATTTTTGTTAACTCTTTTTGGCTACTTCCCCTCATAGGGAGACATCTTATCCTTACAGTGATATTTTTCATCATGGATAACTATCAACTAAAATTAAATTCTTGTATATATTAAATTACAGGATTTCACAAGCAAATTTTCCTAGATTTGGTTTGCATTTCCAAATCCTTGGCAGATATTTTATGTAATTCATCGTAACTGTGTTTCCTTGCATTTTACTTTAGTTCCATTCACATAGACTGCAAATAGTCTGCATAGCTAGATGGGTAGCTCAGTGACCAGTTTGTGTTTCTTGAACTGTTATTGGTCCTCTGTTGTGCTCCTGCTTGAAGGTCTTCATTAGCCCAAATGTATTACTGAGATTCTTGTACTCATAGTTCAGTTTAATTATGTGATCTCTGCTACTTTATATCTTGCTTATGATTAATTTGTCTCCCCCCTCATTACCGATTGCTTAATGTCATTGTCTACATCCACATTTTTTCTACTTTATCTGATAGCAATCTTATCTTTTAAATTCTCTTTTCTGTTGGTTGTTTTTTAGGGTGTTTTTGTTTCTGGTTTTTTTTTTTTTTTTTTTTTTTTTTTTTTTTTTTTTTTTTTTTTTTTTTTTTTTTTTTTTTTTTTTTTTTTTTTTTTTTTTTTTTTTTTTTTTTTTTTTTTTTTTTTTTTTTTTTTTTTTTTTTTTTTTTTTTTTTTTTTAAGAGAGGGTCTTGTTTGTAGTGCAGGCCTGAACTCATTTTGTAGCCCATCCTGGCCTAGAACTCAAAGCAGTTCTCCCACTTCAGCCTGCCAAGTGCTGGGATTATAGGCTTGTGCCACCATACCCAGATATCCTTTAAATTTTAGTTTAGCAATACTTCATCCATGGTGTTTTCTTAGCTTATCTAAGCTGCAACTTCTTTCTTTCCCTTGATTTTCTTTAACATTTTATCATTACATATTTTTCTAGTTACACTATAGATCTTAAAGGTAAAGACATTATTTTGTCTTTCTATTCTCTAACATCTATATAGTGCTCTATTTATATAACGTTAAATGAATATTTGTGAAATATTTTGGTACAAGTGTTACTTAACAAGAGGAGACAAGTAAAGATATGTTAATGAAAAGCAAGGCAAAGACTAAAAATAAGTGCTTTGATAAAATAGTTAAATGATCTATACATATGGTGATAATGTTGAGTATACTTAATGGTAAAATAAATTGGGATGTGATGATACAATATTTGTGTGTTAGCTTTCTTTTGTCATGACAAAATATCTGAGAAAATGAACTTACAAGGAAGAAAATTTTATCTTGCCTTATGGTATCAGAGGTATCAGTCCTTGCTTGTTTAGTGGTATTGCTTTGAGTGTTTGGAAAGGACATGGCAGATAGTGCTGTACACCTTATGAAAACAAAGAGAGGGGGAGAAACCTGGATCCCTTTGTCCCTTTCAAGAACACACCACCACTGATTTAATTTTCTTCCACTAGGCCCTACCTCCTCTAAAAGGTTCTGGCATGAAAATGCATCACAGTCTGGCAATCAAGTATTTAGCGTCTGAGCCTCACAGGGACATATAAAACAGGTCCTAACAGGGGCAGGGATTTAGCTCATTGGTTCCAGTGTCTGCCTTGCAAGCACAGGTCCTGAGTGATTCCCACTACCACAGTGCTGGGTGTGGTGACTCACACCTGTATTCTCAGCACTCGGGAGGCAGAGGCAGGAGGATTGCTGAGTTCAAGGCTTGCCTGGGCTACATAGTGAGCTCAGGACCAGCCTGAAATACAAAGTGAGACCCTGTCGCAAAAAAAAAAAAAAAAAGTTCCGAACAGGTCCAAACAATAACAATGACCATGAATATATTAAGGGGGTAGAATTTAATTCAAACCTAGTGGGAATCCAAACTGAAGCCTGCTTCTTTTAGAAGTTTACACCAAATGTTAAGAAAATAAAAACAAACCCATATCCAAATTAATAATACTCTACATTCAATTTTATAACATTTAAAGTCAAAGTCTCCTAATTTTTCAGTCACCATCTTTTTTTTTTTTTTTTTTTTTTTGAGACAGGGTCTCTCTTTGTAGTTCAGGCTGGCCCTGAGCTCACTATGTAGCCCAGGCAAGCCTCGAACTCAGCAATCCGCCTGTCTCTGCCTCCCGAGTGCTGGGATGACAGGCGTGAGCCACCACCCCCAGCAAAGTCACCATCTTTGATGACTACAAACATAAATTTCTTGGTGAAATTTCAAGAAAACTGGAAGGAACTGTGGACTTTTTCTTCATACTTAGAACCAGCTACACACAGAAATAGAGTTGAGATTATTATTTCAGCAAATCATTTTAAATAATTTTATATTGACTTCCTGGAAAGGTTTTTCAGAACTAGAGTTGCTTATTTTAGTAAATCACTGCCCTTACCAAGTACTGGGAGTTGAATTGAGGTTCTTTGCAATGAGCTACATTCTCAAACTTCTTTAAAATTTTATTTTTCTGATTTTGTCACATGGTCAGGCTGGGCTTTAACTTGCAGTCAGTCCTTCTACCTTAGCCTTCCAAATGCTTGGAATACAGATCACTCCATTGCATCTGGCTAGATCACATTTCTGACAAATTGGACATCCATATTTTCATCATATGTGGAGATTTACCTTAACTTTTTCCACAGTTCACTTCGGAATTGTCTTAATTGTGCCTTCAGTCTAATAAATGTGTCTTATCCCTAGGACCATGTGCTGTGTATGTTCAGTGATGTAGAAAAACTTATGTCTGGACCATTTATAGCTGAGGAAGACAGCATAAATAACTGTGCCATGGCAATGATACAGTGTGTACAGTATGTGCTATAATAGAAGTATAAGCAGTATATGTAAGAGAACTGGAATATGGGGAGATTAATTAAAAGGGATATTGCTCTTGTGGCTTGATCTAATTCTATTCTCTTTATAATATCTAGGTACCAGATGGGATGTCTTTATAGGTGTTTGATTGTTTGAAAGACTGGCCACCACATAACCTGTTTATTTATAACACGAGTCACCTGTATCAGTCAGATGTTGTGTAGGGAATCCAGCTTGTTGTAGAAGGGACTGCACTGTAGATGACTTTCATTCTTACAAACATGTTAACTAGATTATTGAGGATTCCCAAAATATCAGTTTCTTAGGAATGTACTAGATCTGTTTTTTTTTTCTGGAATATAAAAACCAGCCATTTTGTTCATTTTTGTTGGGGTTTAAGGAGAGATGAGTAATATATATTCCCACTTAGGATGTCCTTTCTTTCAGATACCTATGTGAAGATTTCTTGTTCTTTCTTTCTTTCTTTTTTTTTTTTTTTTAAAGTTCTCTGAGATAGGGTCTTGCTTTGTCGTTCAGACTGACCCTGAACTCACTATCTACGCAAGCTAGCCTTGAACTCAACAGCAGTCTACCTCTGCCTTCCTAGTGCTGGAGTTACAGGCAGGAGTTACCATGCTCCACAATTTCTTGATGAACATAAAATCCATATGAGTAAGTGGTCATAAAGAAACACATAGGAGCCAGGCATGGTGGCTCACGCCTATAATCCTAGCACTCGGGAGGCAGAGATAGGAGGATTGCTAAGTATGAGGCTTGCCTAGGCTACATAGTGAGTCAGGGCCAGCCTGACCTACAAAGTGAGACCCTGTCTCAAAAAAAAAAAAAAAAAAAAAAGAAACACATAGGAAATATCTTGTCTTCCATATGGCATACTAGTTAATGGAATTCTTTTGAATCCTGTATCATAATTTTCTTTTATAAAGCCTGTTTTCCTCAACTGAGTTTTTTTACTTTTTATTTATTAAAAGCACCATTTTAAGCTGCATTCCAGTGGTTTCTAAGACTTACAAGAGTTCAGCTTCCTCACATAATGTGTGAATATGTTTGACTGGCTCTGACTCATCCTAAGTTATCTTTTCATTTCAGTCTGTCTCTTAAAATCTAAGGTTTGTAATTAAGATTGCCTTTGTTCTTTTTTTGTAATTAAAATATAGATTTATTAATAATAATGTTAAAAGATTCCAGATATTGCACAGGCCCCATTCTAAAACTTTGTTCACATTAGTTTGTTTTTCGAGCTACAGTGCACTGATAACAACACTGTTTAATTATACAAGGAGTCTTCCTAAGAGCTCTCAATCCCTTTTTTGCCCCTACTAATTACTGTCTTTCTTTCCAGTATGCCCCATGCCAGCTGCTTAAGCTTTAATTCTGGCCTTTTTCATTTCGCACGCACACTGCAAAGTAAGCTATAATGCTTTCCCTATCTCAAGTATAGGCCTAACCCATCTTTTAGACTATAGTAGTGTTTTATTTAAAAAGAAGTTCCATTTTCTCCTTAAATGAAAATCTCCATACATTTTGCTCAGACCTTCTCTTATATATAAAACTTCAAATTCTAATGTACAGACCCTTCTTACTTAGATTTTGCCAGTCATTTCTCCATTCTTCTTTTGTACACCTTTTATTCTGGCTATGCTGAACTTACCTTCCAAGTCAGCTGTTTCCTGCCAACACCATTTTGTACATGTCCATTTTGTATACTCCTTGGAGAAACATCTGCCAAGTGGATTTCTATTTATTTTCAAGTGTCAGTTTAAACATTATTTGGTCTAGGAAACCGTTCTTATACTCTCAGACAAAGTAGCGTCCTATCTATAATCTCATCTATATCTAGTAGCACTTACTAGATTTAGATGCTTTCTTACACTAATTAATTACAGACTCATTATTGGAGTTTATATACCCAAAGGTTTTACAGTGTTCTCTTCATTTTTGCAACTGGCACAATATCTAATATAGTGTGATATTTGATAGTTAAAATAGTGATATTTATTTTGAAAGAGTGAAAGAGTAGTATTTTGGATTTAATTTCCTAGTGTACAAAAAACTTTGAATATTCATTATGTGGTAATTTGTCATTTGGAGAGGCATTAATTTGCATCAAGTATGGTTACATGCGGACTTGAGTCACCATGTGAAGATTCTAGCAAGTTAACACTATTTTAGAGTAACATTTTTTCTTCATGGAAACTGAGAATGTTGTAAAATTTTAGTTACAGAATAAATTTATTCAGTTTTTGTGACTTGTTTATAGGAAAGTGTTCTCAGAGAAAAATAATGATTACTAACTTAATGTGTTGTAAATACATCTCTGTAGACCTATATATGCATTTTAATAGTTAATAGAATAAAAATGCAGCATAGAAATAATTCTTGCTCTTCAGTCCTCAGATTTATGTATGATATTCCTCTTCAGAGAATGCATATAAATTTTTGCTTCTCATTTTCAAATATTAGTAGGCTTGATAACATTTCCATTGTCAATTCCCTATCTCTTTAAGTAGTCAACCCTGAAATTATAATCGTAATTATTCTCTTTGTAGTGCACTGTCTCACCATTGTTCTGTTTTGTTTTGCTTTTAAATTAATCCATTATACTCACCTTGTTAAATCAGATCCCTTTACCCTTTTGTAAATTTCTTCTTTGAGTATTTTCACAGACACCTTCTTCATCTGGTATCCTCATCCCCAGTAGTTTTTTCCCTTCAGCATCTTAGAATGTCCACATTTTAAATACAGTCAGAACAATCTTTCCTATAACCATTCCTCTGTGTGGCATTTCCCAATGCTTTTCTTTCTTTGTATACTCAAGTAGTTTCAAAAATGCTCAGTGATTATTTCAAATTCTTCATTTCTGCTATTTGCTTAAACAGTTTTATCTGATTTCTTTTCACACTATAATGAAACCATATTGTAATGGTCTTCAGTGATTTGTATGTTTTTAAAGCAGAGGACATTCTATTACTGGATCTTTTCCTTTAGCTTTTGACTCTTAACCTAGTCATGGTTTGTGTTTTCACTTGGGATTTCTTTCCAAAGCTGCCATCCTGTATATTTTTCCATGTGATGGCTATACTTCGGTGGACCATAACACCTCAATCTGTTCTAAACTGAACTGTTCTTTCCTATTTTACATGCTTTTCTTCCTGATTTCCTGTTCGTGAAGAGAACCATCTCCTTAGATAATGTTTCCCTTGTTCTTGCCATCTGGAATTCAATTTTATCTTCTCAATATCTCTTGATATTTTTTTTGTCCTAATGTTTTGTTTGTTTTGTTTTTCTGAGATAGAGCCTTACTATTTCATTCAGGCTGGCCTTCAATAGCAACCCGTCAGCTTCACCCTCTCAAGTAGTGGAGTATAGGTATGCATCACCACACCTGGCTTTTCTGTTTTAATTCTAAGGCCTTAACTATTTTCCTCCAGAATTACCTCCTCATTTCTCAAGTGATTTTACTCTGCTCTGACATTTAATTCTTTCATCACTGCTGTCGAAATATTTCTTTGTGGGCTAGAGTGGTTCCGGCACCTGCCTAGCAAGCACAAGGTCTCTAGTTCAATCCCCAGTAACCACATGCAGTACCAAGTGTGGTGATTCATGCCCACTAGCAATCAGTACCACATACCACAGTGCTGGGTATGGTGGCTCAGGCCTGTAATCCCAGCACTTGGAAGGCAGAGGCAAGAGGATTGCTGAGTTCAGGGTTTGCCTGGGCTACATAGCTAAGGGCCAGCTTGAACTACAAAGCAAGACCCTATCTCAAAAAAAGAAAAAAATTGTTTTTCTTTGCGGAAACACATCTTAAATGGTTAGTGTATTATTCCTCTGCCTAAAATCTGTCAGTGCTTCTCTACAACATTAGAGATAAATGTAATTGTATGACATAGCATTTATATCATTTTGTGCTCTGGCCACAGTGTTTCTAACTATATATAATGCCTCTTCTAAATGGTGGTTAACTTTAGATCAGGTCTTTGGGAGGATTCCACTCTCAACTTGTTATCTTCTTTTTCCCATTTCACCTTTTCCTCTTTGTTCTTTTCTGCTCAGTTCTCATTCTTTAATCTTGATATTCCTAATTTTATGCTTCTGCTTTTTTACCCTATCCACTCATCTGACACTGTTATCCCTTCCTATGTTGTGCATCTTTTATAGAGCTCTTATTAATTGCATTCTAATTGGTTCAAGTCTTTTCTCATTGTAAGCTCCCTGAGAACACAGTTGTTTTTATCAGTGTCTTTCCAACTACAGTGTCTACTACTACTACTACAGTACAACCATAATATACATAATAAAGATTTGTTGAATGAAAAATGTCTGATTTTTTTTTAAATAATAGGACCTACAATTCTAGTGCTTTTTTCCTCCATTATATAGTGGTGGTTTGCCCTTTAACAGCTGGCCATAGCTTCTATATGTATGTAAAGATATATGAAAGCAGCTCAGATTACAAGTGACATTAGATTTGGTAAAGCCTAAAGGTTTCCAGAGTTATGTCCATTTCTAACAAACTAGTAACAATTTTTGGTAGTCTGCACAACCCCTCTGGTTCAGTAATTAACCTCCTGAGTGCTGCAATTACAGGCTTGAGCCACCAAGCCTGGCATTTGTAGTGTGTGGTACTGATTGCCTGTGGGTGTGAGCCACCACGCCTGGTATTGTTATATGTGGTTACCAGATAGACTCAGGGACCTTGTGCTTGCTAGGCAGGTGCTGGACCACTGAGCTAAATCTCTGGCCCCTATGTTAACAGTTTTATTATTAAAAAACATGCAAATGAGAATGAATCAAGAAGTTGGGAGTTTCGAATTTGAAACTATCATTTTCTACCCATGGAATCAGAAAGCACCACCTCTCAGAAGATTGTTTTGAAACACGACATTTGCTAATGGGGGTTGGGGGGAATACCTGCACTTTGGTATCTACAGTGTTAATGGGGTTTCATTATTTATGAATGGTTGAATCATTGCCCAGGCACTTGATGCAGTCTCCACACAACCTCTACTCCCTTTGTTGTTTAACCCATATGTCTGACTTAAAATCACATCTATCACATGTTGGTCTTTTAAATCCCTAACCTGAAACATTACAGTATAAACTATTTAGCAAATTTAAAGAGGATCTAACACCAATGTTTCTCAAAAGACACAACCAAAAATATTAGAGACCAATACTTCTAATGAACATAGATGGAAAATTTTTCAACAAAATACTAGCAAATTGAATTCAACAGAGATCACAAGGATCCCCCATACCAAGGATCAAACTTGGAACCTTGCACTTGCGAGGTAGGCACAGCACCACTGAGCTAATTCTCTGCTCCCTCCCCACAAAACTGGCTACAAAAAGTAAAATACTTACAAAGAAACCAAGGTAGCGAATGATCTTCCCAGTGAAAATTTACAAAGTTTCTATGACAGGTTAAAGACATAAATTTCTCATGTTCCTGGTTGGATTGAAAGAATAAAGTATCTCTACTACAAAATGCAATTTACAAATTCAATGTAATTCCTAGCAAAATCCCAATAACATTTTTCACAAAATGGGAAAAGCAATCCTAAACTTCACATGGGAACACAAAAGATCTTCATAGCCAAAACAGACCTGGGCAGAAAATAACAAACCTGGAAGCGTAATACCTGATTTCAAAACATTGCAGAGCCATAGTAACCCAAACAGTCAAGTATTGGCATAAGAGACACATAAACCAGTGGAACTGAATAGAGTACAGAAGTAAGCCCACATATCTACAACCGATTCTCAACAAAGGTACCTAAAAATTCATTGGAGAAAGAACACCTTCAGCAAATGGAGTTGGGAAAATGATATCTATACGCTGATTAAAATTTTGCTCTTATCTCATTCTGTACAAAAATTAATGCAAAACTGAATCAAAGACCTACATATAAGACCTGAAACTGAAGCTATGCAAAGAAAATATAGGGGGGAACAGTGTAAGATAGTGGTACAGGCAACAGTTTTCTGGATAGGACCCCACAGACAAGAAGCAAAAAAAAAAAAAAAAAAAAATCATGGAGATTTAGCTCAGTGGTTCCAGCAACTGGCTAGCAAGTGCAAGGTCCCTGGTTCAGTCCCTGGTAACCACATACAATACCAAGTTTGGTGACTCATGCCTACCAGCAATCAGTAGTACATACCACAGTGCTGGATGTGGTGGCTCATACTTGTAATCCTAGCACTTGGGAGGCAGAGGGAGGAAGATTGCTGAGTTTGAGGCTTCCCGACATAACCCTGGGCTAGCCTGAACTACAAAACAGGATCTGGCTCAAAAAAAAAAAAAAAA